>JAZHYW010013626.1:0-10179 GCA_037355805.1 Ixodes ricinus | reverse complement strand
GGAAGGTTACTTGGCTCTATACATAAAATCATCATTGCAAACATCAGTACATACACTCCAGCGCGCATTCGGCGTCATGTATACGTGCAATAAAGTGTTGTCAGGAGGGGCGGCGTTCCCCATAAATAAACGTTTGGGATGCGGTGTTGTCGGCGTCGGTGTGAGTCTTTATTATATTTTTTGCGTTGTATTTCTTGATTTTAAATATTATCAGCAGTGTCTGACTAGTTTAGTGACCACAGGAAAATTGACAAGGCTCGTTATATCCCAAGTTCTCTCGTGAATGATGTCACGTATACTGCGATTTATACTGAGCGGATGCCGCAAAATGTACGCTTTTTTTTCTCTTTTCTAATTCACTCGGTGCAGTTTTGTTCGGAATGTTCACTTAGGAAGTCCCTAGTGCTGCAAAAGAAACATGGACGGAAACTGCAGTGCTTGACATTGCTTCTGAAACACACAAACAGAAATGCACCAAGTGAATCGGGCATTAGAACTCGGCAATTGCTACCTCGGTTACAACGGCCAACATCACCTTGTATTTATTGTTTTCACCGAGTAGATCGATTCACCCTATACACCCTTGAATTTCAGAAGTCTTTGAAGGCCTCAAATTATCATGTCAACGGCGGGTAGACAGATATCTATTCTGCGACCAGTCTGAGTGAATTCACCCGTACCAAAGTGCTTCATACACAGGCGATAGATGGTGCAACAACGTCTGTTTTTTTTTTAAATCTTCACCTCTACTATTCACACTTGGCAGGAAACACGTAAAAGTAAGCACGACAACTTTCCTAGTCCATTTCGGTGAAGTTCTTGTCTAAGACAACTATGCCATGTTTTGACGAGAAGGCAGGTTGGTTTCTACCGAAGCAAGCAACGCCAGGCTCACCAGGCGTTTTTGCCCAGCCCCCGACCTGAAGTGCCCCCGAAGCGCCACTACCACGCCTTGACGTAAGAGGGATAATCTAGCGTACATAGGAGTTTAATGGTACGCTTTATTAAGATTATTTTTGAAAATATTTTATCCCGTCGAGGTTGGGTGAAAAATCTTGAATGTGAAGTTCTATGTATTGATCTGCGTGTGTCACGTTGCTTACAGTGCGATAATCCCCGAATGAACGTCGGTCACGTGGAGCAGTGGCATAGCAAGGGGGGGAAGGTAGGGGAAGGGGGTAGGAGGGAAGGGTTGGCGCCATGCAACGCATGCAGTAGTGGCTCACACGACCACCTCGCGATAGATTTCACGTGCTGGCCCAGCCTTCATAAATCGTTAGTGTAGTCTATCATCTTGTTCTGTCCCGTCCTTTCTGCCGCCGACGGCATCGTCCTAACGATGTACCTATATGGTCGACCACATTACGGAGGGGGTTGAAGCCCAATCAGTCTCCCGTTCCCTGTTTGCACCCCTGAGCCTAGAAGCCGCTGGAAACTGAGGTCATACTGAATATACACCTTACAAAAGACAGGCTGCAGACACTGGCCTGTTTCTTCGTTATATGATGGTCACATTGGTCATAGGGAAACTGTCTGTAGAAATGTTCGAAGCATGTATGGAGCAAACATGCTTGAAGCATGCCCGAGGCGTGCCCGCGGACAGTTCTGTCATCATGTCCTCAGGGAACACCGCGTGCCTTTTGTCTGATTATGAGCTGCGTTACTGCGGTTTTGGGAACTGCGTGGAAAGGGGGCAGACAACCACGAAGTCGCAGATGACCGTATGGTACAGTGTTCCAGCGTGTGGTGAAAGTACTTGGCGGGCTCTTTGAGGACGTTCCGGAGTTGGTAGCCGAGTCCGAAGATAAATCGGCGGCCCTGTTATTACTACAGGGGCCGCCGAATATTTTAGGAATACGTTAAAAATATTTCGCGCACAATGCGGCGTGCGAAAATATTCTTCGGATGTCGCGTAAAGTGGTGCGGTCAAGCAAGGCCCGAGAGGTCTCCCAAAACGTCGTCGATAATAGAAGTGCCGCTTTGAAAGATGAAGGTGAGTGATGTACCGTAGAGACCTACCCTGCAAATGTATGTCTTGAAACAGAGTCGAAAAGACAAAGACGAGAAGTGCGCATGTCAACAACGCAGAGGCCCAAGGTACCAGAAACAATCTCCTGAGATCGAATTATGTATATAAGCACTTTTGGCTTTGTCGAATTGACCGTACGCATTCTTCAACTCTCTACGTACCCCGCTCTCTCTCTCTCTCTATATTGCCCCAAGGGCGCGTAAATTAATAAATAAAGAAATTTTAGCGAAGCATTTGCTAAAATCACATATGGAGCGTGACAGATTTCTGAGGAAACGTGGCAATGCCTGACGGTTTCAAATACTTTTTTTGTATCGATATTTTGTGGGAGATGGCGCTATACTATGTGCAAATGGGCTCCAGTATCAACAAAAAATTGCAAATTTGGCGTTCTGATTAACCCCAAAGAAGAGGTAACTTAGAGATGGAGGCTCTATCACCGTCAGTAAGTAGTAAGTACTTAGGGGGCTTCCCTTTTGACCAGCTACATGGAAGAGACGGATTGCTTGCGCGGTTTCTATACGTACGATAATACCAACAAACCCGTGGTTGACCATCCGACCGTTTCAACAACAACATAAGAACGTTGTATCTGACATGGTTCAGACTTGCAAAAACGATTTTCTACTGATCGAGAAAACCTTGGTCATCAAGTGGACGACACACATAGCGTAGCCTTTGAAAATCAAAAGGAGGTGAAACTATCATAGGCAGCGCTGACAACCATCAGTAGGTTGAGTGGCAGCTTGAATCACGAGTGTTGGCGATAACGCGTTCGTCTTTCCTGTCTTTGTACGTATTAAACGTACTTGTTCCATTTTCCGAACAGTAACGGGTAACTCACTTGCGTTACTACACTCTCGAGAAAAAAGGGTGTAGAAAAGTGTACCGTTACACCCTTTGTCCCATATAATACACCCCAAAACTTCATTTCGACGTACAGAGCCTATAGTCGAACAGACGGCTTCAAGTTTACGAGGGCTTGATAACGGTGCGATATAACTTTTAAGTAGCTAAAGTACGTATCAAAGACCACATAAAGAAAACACCGAGTTTTACAGTAGGGCCACGAAAACCCCGATTATTTTTTTTTGTAGTCAGTAAAACGTACATTAGCTATTTTAATAAGTTGATACCACACATCTATCAAGCCCCTCGTAAAATTTCGGGTCGTCTGTTCGACTATAGGGCGGTGTTCGTCGAATTGAAGTTTTGGATGATTATATGGGACAAAGGGTGTAACGATACACCCTTTTACACCCTTTTTCTTGAGAGTGTATTTTAGTAATGTATAGGCTTGCGTTAATCGTAAAGCTTTGTTGCCAAGACTTGAAAAAGTCAAAAATAAATTACCTTTTAAATTTCTTTATGTTTCGAGACATTGAGTCATGTGTATGTATGTGCCAATCTGCAAACCCTAACACTTACCTCAAGTGCCTTTCAAGCCCTGAGGAATGAGAGGGCAATGAAGGTGGCACCTACGTATATCTGTAACGTAAAAATTATAGAACTTTCTTTTTTTCGCGAATAAGAAAGTAATTACACCCGGTGTACACTTTGTAAGGGCAACTCGGTATTCATAATAGAAACATTTAGCATATAATTTGTGAAGGGGGTACTTAGTAAACTCTAACCAATATCTTCATCGTGCCCGACGTTTCGAAGCCGGCCCGGCTCCTTGTTCACGGGTGTCTGTATGTGCACCCAAAGGTCGCGATCTGTCGTTATCTCCTTTTTTCTGTCAGTATTGTATTGTCAGTATTGTTATCTTCTTCTATCTGTGAGTAAAAATCCGAGCCGCCTTTGAAACGTCGGATAAGACAAAGAAACTGGCTAGAGTTTACTAAGTACCCCTTTCATACTGCTTACCTAGTCAGGCGGACTTCCGCCGAAATGTTTGCATATAAATTTTTGTAATAAACATATTAAAAATTGCATGAATTTTTACATATCATGCACATATATGGGTTTTTATGTTCTCGTGTGTTTATTGGAGATATTTATATCATTCGTTTTTATTTGACATGTCGGCTGAAAAAAAAAACTATTTTTTCTTACAGTCCGTCGCAACTCAAGAAGGTATGGCGAGGGAAAGGAAGGCCCGGGAGGAGGAAGCAGACGGAACGCTGAAGAAGAGAGGGGGATATCTTCTCCTCTTTCCAGAGTTCCATTTTTTTTCTTCCTCCCCTGCCTTCCTTTCTCTCGCCCTACCTTCTTGAGTTGCGAACGGACTATAGATAGTTTGCCTTTTGTGCTAAGACCGACACGTACTCTAGCTTAGTTATGCAGAGCGTTACCGAAGGGACCGGGGCGACAACCTAACCCAGGCAGTGAAAGGCTGGGAGCAGGCGAGCTGATTAGGAACTGATTTTTTTAGAGCGCAGCTCTTAGGCGCCCGTTTCCGGTTTGAGCGGCGTCGGCGTCGCCGTCGGCGTAACCGCGCGCTGCATTACGGGACGCGTGACGTCACTGATGACGTCATCACTGACGTCACTGATGACGTCATAGTCATCGTCATTGATGACGTCACCAGTAACGTCAGTGATGACGTCATCAGCATCTGCATCGTCATCGTCATCATCACTGATGACGTCATCAGTGACGTCAGTGATGACGTCATCAGCATCCGCATCATCGTCATCATCACTGATGACGTCATCAGTGGCGTAACTGATGACGTCATCAGCATCCGCATCGTCATCGTCATCATCACTGATGACGTCATCAGTGATGTCACTGATGACGTCATTGGCATCATCATCGTCATCGTCACGTGACCCCCCCCCCCCCCTGAGGTCACTTAACCCACCCCCCAGTACCCTTCCCTCCTCCTCCTCAAGAGCTGCGCTCTAATTCGGCGTTACAGGGAGTTGTAAACCGCTTTCACTTTTAGCCTTGAAGACTAGGGGAACAGAAGGACAGGACAACACGAATCGTTTTGCAGAATCGTGTTGTCCTGTCCTTCTGTTTCTTCACTTTCCACGGTCAAAAAATGGAAAAGAGGCACTCCTCCTTACCCTCTTTTGTGTGCCCGAGACTTTGCTTTTGTCCTCCTCGCATATTAGCCCGTCCCTCAAACTTCGTACGAAAGTGGCGTTCCAGGCCCGCCCGTCCCCTCGACTCTACTGCGCGCAACGGGTGCTTCTCTTAAGAATATTCCTGCTTTAGTGTCAAACAAATACTCTTCAACTCTTGCCTACAAAACAATATAAATATAAATGTATATATTCGTGCTTATTGTTTTCGTCATTTTATTCGCTGAAATAGAAACCGAAATGAACGTGAAAGCTCTTTTTTATTTCATATGCATCGGTACCGCGGTTCTGGCAAGACTCCACAGTCACTTGTCTGTAGTAATGGTCTTTCAACGAAGGCAGTGGGTGTTTGTGATATCAGTATCTAGTTTAATTCATATTGTCCACGTGGGGGGCAGCTATTTTGTGCGTCAACCGCAGGGAAAACGAGCTGCGAAAGCAGCACTCTGATAGTGCGAGCATTTGTTTGTATAACAAAAGCCCCGTAATATAACCTTCTCTCGACAATCACTCTAGACCAGCCTGCTGATAATAAACTGTCTTAAAAAATAATCCTTGTATATGGACCGACATGCGGGCTTGACGTCACGGAGCTGCGGTGGCGCTGCGATCGCGCCGTAGCCGGGTGGTATGGGCAGAAGGGTGCACGTTTCGCATGGGCGTCATAGCATTTCAGCATTCCGCGAAGCTGTGTTACCGTTAATAGCACCGAAAGGTACAAGAAAAGTAGCGGAGTGAGTTTCCACAAGTTCCCGGCGGACCCTGACAGGCGCAGAAGGTGGATAATATCCGTGGATCGAAAAGAACGGTCGCCTCGCGCGAACGACCGTTTGTGCGGCAAGCACTTCCTTGAAGGCAAGTGCGGCTTCCATTACAATCTCCGTCCCGAGGCTTGCTTATGTGCAGCGAAACCGTCGTCTGATCAAGACCACCCGGATGTTGTTCCCACGGTGCTCGCGTACAAAGCACCGGCCAAGCGCTCGTCGGAGGCTCGCTACGCCCGTGCTACCCAGCAGAAGGGGATCGGCGACAGAACGGCAGTGTTGTAGGCATTACCGAAAAAAAAGTAACGAAATACGTTACTCGTTACTTGCAAATAAAAGGAACACGTTACCGAGCTACGTTACCTAAAAATAAAAGGAACGCGTTACCGCTACCGATAAAAAGTAACGCACGTTACTTCTGCGTTACTTTTTAAAATATGATTTAACACGTTTTACTGTTTTGACGATACAGGTATGCGTAAGCTCATATATCAAGAAACATTATGTTCATGCAGAAACTGAACATAATTACTTTATCTCTTTTTACGGTTTCACCTAAATACTCACTGAGAAAAAACGCAGAAAAGTCACAAATTCACATGACTTGACGCCAAAAAACACGGAAAAAAATTGAAGTGTAATTTCTTTAAGACTTGGGAAGTAATAGCGAGTAACGTAACTAGGTTACTTGAAATAGTAACGTAAGAACGTTACCCGCTACTGTGTCGAAAAAGTAACGAGTATGTTACTAAGTTACTGAAAAAAGTAACGCGGACCTGGTAACGCCATTACTTGTAACGTGTTACCGCCAAGACTGCAGAACGGGCAAAGCGTTACTGCTTGTCATGCCTTGTGGTCATGAGGGTAGGAAAAATATCATACCTTGACTTGAAGACGCTGTGTGTATTTAATGAATTAATAAATACACTTCCGCAGACCCACAGTCTGCTGATCCCGCCGGCAGTGCGAAAACCGACTCGAAGTAATCGCAGGCCTCGAGAGACTTGTACGCCTCCAACGTGTCGGCCGTCAACTGGCTTGGCGAAAAAACTAAATAAACGACGACGTGTGCCGTCGACTTCGGTGGCAGCAACTTCACGTCGGAAGTCCAGCAGGCCTTGTTTGCGGCGTACGGATCCTCGAAGGCAACGCCGTCCACGCAGAGTTTGTTTCGATACCGCTGCCGTTCAGGCTCGGGTAGCGAGCTCAAATAGTCGGGCATAGCGTACGACATACGTTGTCAGGAAATACGACGCACAAATAAAGCTAGAAGCGTCCCTACAACGTCAACAACGAGCGCACGCCACACAACGCAATGGCGAAAACACGGAGAGCCGGGCCGCTTTTGCCCACATAGCTTCCAGCGCATGCGCGGCCTTCCGGCCGTGTTGGTAAACAGAGCCGCTCCGCGTGTCGGTCTATAGTTTACACTTGTAGATAATCCGTGCAAGGTAAATATACATTTTTGAACATGTATAGTCCGCGGTCTACAGATGTTCCTGCTGTGAGATTCATAATGTTTGAGGCATAATCCCGAAACGATGCTTGGTAAACACCGCTAATCGAGCGTGTTGACCAAATTTTTGGGTGGTTAAGTTATTCCCGCTTTGTGGCGTCTACAGTCTGTCTATGCTGGAAAAAGCGATGGAGAAACTTCATCGTGACGTCGCCGGTGGGAGGAGCCTAATCTCAATCGGCGGCGAACTCAACTGGCAGGGAACTTCATCGCGGCGCGTTGATGACGTCGACGAAGAGCGGCGATTGAGTTGTAACTTCATCGGGATTTGTACCCAAAAAATGTCCCTAGAGGGGAATGCGCAACGCCGCATCGGAGGTTCTTGTAAAAGCAACATTTTTAACTTCTGAAAATGTATAATTTGGTACAATCTAAATATAATTACCGGTGTCAAGTTTAGGTCGCATGAATCATGTCTTTTCACGTAAGTGAAACAATTTAGATGATCGCCATGCGTGAGCTGCATCGCGATCGTGATGAATCGTCATGGCCGACGGTGGATGTCGCGCGTAAAGTGCTCGTGTGTCTGTACGAAGATTTGCCTCACTTTTGGAATTTTTGCTGTCAAGTCGGGCTTTTTCAAAGGTTGTCACGTCGCGATGGCCACTCGGCAGTCTGGTGGGGGACGTCAACCAAGTGTCGTCGCAGAACTCGAGGAGTAGGACAGAATCTGGCCCGCAAAGACACGGAAGAAGGCGCATGATTTCGAGAGGGGACGCGCCTCGTCCGTCGCCACACGGCATCTCGGCTGCAGTTTTGGTAAGTGCTGGGAATCGCAATAGGCGGTTTTAGCGTAGCGTTGCCGTGCGCAGCGAAATTGCTACTGGTAGCTCGCGCTGTAACTTTGAAGCATGCTTTTCAGCGCGCTTAAAGCCTTACCAGCCGTACTGTGGCCACCGCAGAACACGGTAACGGTCTGCTAAAACTTGCTACTGGTAGTGAACAGACACCGTGTTGTTTTTGGTCTTATTGACTTTTGCACGAGTGTGCTGCTTCGTAATGTTTCTTCGAAAGCTCGGATCGTAGCGCTCAAGCTCACGAGTTAATTTCTCTAGACCTGTGCATGAGGCACTCCGATACCTGAATTCTAAGGTGTAGGCAAGGGGCATTACATCAACGCGTAACCAGAAAGGCTGTCAATTTGTTGTGCGTTAACATGTGTTTAACTGGATTTTGCAGGACTCATCTGCTGCGACCAAAGGTGCTAGTGAGGACCCAGCACAGGTGGCAGCTCCACCACCACCACCACCAAATGGTAGGTATAAAAAAGTCTGGACTCATCTCCATGATACACTGTTTGCACCTATGTCGCGTCATTAACATGTATTATGCACGAGTGCCGTCGGTAGTCTCATGCTGATGGCCACTGATGGTCTGTGGTTGCAGCTTTGCTACACTGTGATCATGGTGAACTGTGCTGGCTCCAGTGGCCCAAAGTGACAGTTTTTGTGCCCATCTCAGCAATTGCATAAAACTGTGACCACTATCTGCACCGTGCATAACTACGAGGAAGGTCGAAGAAGCTGTCATAAACATTATTGTGCCTGGTCGGTAGCTCCCAAGGTGGCTGTAGGCCCAACCGTGTTTCTAGCAAGGTGACACCTCAGCAAGACTCACAAAAACTTAGGTGTACACATGGTGCAGAGGCAATTCACACATGGTTACTCGAGTTTTGTGTCGAACAAGACAGCAGAAAAATGGATGAGACTAAGTGTCAGTTTGCAAAAAGGCTGTGGCTCCGGTTATCCGTTTCCCGACAGTGGCCTGCTTGCACCAAACATTCCCACTGTGTCTCCGGTCCCATTTCCCAACAGCAGCCTGCTTCCACCAAACATTCCCGGCAACACTACAGCTACCCACCACTCTGAAATTGACAAGGAAATGACACTAAGACAAAACTGGCTCACCAATTCCAAAATTGACGTCTGCTATTTATATAGAAGGTGCAAAGGGCTGTGGGAACAGGACGCACCTAGCTGGGCATTGCCTATCGAACTCGGCAAAATTGTCGTCATGCACTTTTGCATATTTCTCTTAATTTTTTGCACTTGGGTATTCAAGTCCTCCACCTTTGGCTAGAGATCACAATCTGTAATAGTCCAGTTAAGAGTAAGTAGCAGATGGTTCTTGCCAGCACACAGGGCAATATTTTCTGCGTACTGAACTGGACAAATACGGGCAAACTTTGTCGTGATCACTTGACGGTTTAAACTTCTGCCTAGGCCTAGCCCAAGTTCCTGCACTAGCACATATTGCCACGCGCGTCTCCGAGCAGGCGCGCTTGTGGCGGAGTGATTGTCGTGCTTGCCTCCCTTGCAAAGGTCCGAGGTTCGATGCCTGGCCGTGCATGCACCTTTTAGATGCGGAGCATCTCTTGCTCGAGTCTATGTCCCGCGGCGTCGGCGTCGGCGTCGTCCGCACTCACACTACGCATGCGCAACTCTCCTCCTTCCCTCTCTCCAACAGCTGCGCGTTACTCTCTCCGCGCTCTCCTCTACCAGCTGCGTGCACTTCGCGTGCGTTCGCTTCTACTCACACCGCGCGCGCATGCGCAACTCTCCTCCTCTAGTCTCCTCTCCTTCAAGTGTGAATATAAGCAGCGGTAGCGCGCTGCGCGCGTTCAGGGGAGGAAGTGGCCGAGTGGACTAACGCGTCTCAGCTCGGAGCGTGGAGCGAAAGCTTGCGCTGGGAACCTCCTGGATTCGATTCCCCACCGCCCCCGCCCGTTTCGATCTGGATGAGTTCCGTACCGGCACGCGTTCGTGTAATCACTACTGCGTGATGCACGTTAAATAACGATCCGCGATGCTCCGCATCACCACATGGTTCCCTCGG
>JAZHYW010013625.1:0-14500 GCA_037355805.1 Ixodes ricinus | reverse complement strand
GTGGAAGTTTAACTACACTATACGAGATGATCGAGATCAAGGAGGCACCGCACAAAAGTATGCCCGGTTAACGGCGTCAAACAGTGTGTCGCAACCGTAGCATCAAGCTTTGTTCCAATCGGCAGAAGTCCGGTTCAGGAGGTCCTGAGGCGCAGTAAAACTTACAAAATAATTTAATACCGCGTCATTCTCCCGACCTGCGACCACGGCTCTCATCCTGTCTGGTAAGAAATCATATAGCGCGGCCACGAAGTCTGGTTCAGCCCGAAGCCACTCCCTTTCACCTCTCATTGCTTTCCCACAATTTGTGGCCAGTAGCGCGGTGGAGTGGGCGCCCTGACATGGCCTTGATGCGCTTCCAAATGTGTTCAGATGATATTCAGATCGGCTCCGCTTGGGGGCCAAGGCAGCTTCGTCAGGCAGCGCTCCTCGAGGAGATACGAGCGTGACAACGCATTTTCCACTTCGGCGCTTTCTTGTAATGCATGTTAGCTGAAAACGTGAACATTGGGCTACGCACGGCACTCTCATCGCGAAGGAAGGAAGAAAAAACTTTATTGAAAACTAGTTGTTGCACTTATTCAGTGCATCTGCGGCTGACCCCCGTCCAGGCCTTGCTGGGAAAAGGTGTCAGCCGCATACTGGGTGGCCCACTTTTGGGCTCGCTCGTCAGGTTGGGCCAATACTCTAAAAAAAGGGTGTAGTGGGTACACCCAGAGGGGTGTAAGTGTTGCCACATATACTACACCCACAAAGGTGTACACTTACACCCCCAAGACGAGGTGCATACATACACCGTTTTAGGGGTGCATATGTACACCCTTTTATACACCTTCAGCAATCGAGGGGTGCCATATACACTCCATGATGGGGTGTCTAACTACTCCTTCCTTACACCCTCACTGTCGTTTCGGTGTGCAGGTACACACAAATTCGAGGTGTAAACGTATTCCCTTTTGTACACCCACGCAATTTTCGGGGTGTACAGATACACCCCACCAACAGGGTTTACTATTGCACCGTTGTTTACACCCACCCCGCTCATAGGGAACATAGATACACCTCATTCAATGGTGTACCATTGCACCTTTGTGCACCCACCTCAAGGAAACCCGAAAGAAATGTACGCGCCCAGGTGGTTTCAAAAAGGAAGGTAAACAGACACAAGGGTTTGTTTTCAAATCTCCTAGAAGTTTATTAGACAGCCTATTCCGTAAAGCAAGTACAAACGTGCAAGCAATCCGTGATATGTGAAGATGTATAGCGGAGCTGTTACACAACTGAGAAGATTACTGAGCAAACAAGAACCGGGTGATTCTTAGGTAGTGTCTATTCTTCCAGCAGCCGGCAGGATTATTTACCCGAAATTCTGCCGGCAGTCGCCACTCATTGGCGATATAATCACTTCATCGAACGACGTTTCATCGACACGCGATATTTCACAGACAGCTCAAACTAGCTTTCTATCGTAGCTTCCTTCTTTCTTTTGTAATGAGTTGCCTTAGAGTGTACCCGCGAAGTGACATGTACGGGTAGCACAGGTGGAGTAAAAATTTTGTAATGAACCGCCGCAGACTGTTTCCACGAAGCGACGTGAACGGGTGGGCTGGGTCGGTGAGCACGCGCCTCAGAGACACACGCGCGACGAAATGTCCCTACAGCGTGCATTTCGCGTAACGAGTGACGATGAAACGTTAGTGTCGACGAAACGTGTCTACGAAACGCTCATCAACGAAAAGCTGTCCATGAAACACGTTTTCACAAAACGCTGGGAGGATAAGAATGTTAGTATTCTACCTGCAGTTATCACATGATTGTAGACAGCTAATGTCAGGCGACTGCCGATAGATTTTCGGGGAAATTGTTCTCCCGGCTGCTAGGAAATAGCCGCTGCCTAGTTTTCGAGGTAATCCGAACGGAACGGTCAATTGCTGCAAAGGAGTAGGTAGCAGCGCACTTACGATGAAAATACCGGACTTGAAATACGTAATCCGGAGACATATGTCGACACGGGCGATGCAGAACCACGCAAACACAAAACGAAAAGAAAGGGGTCCGTGAAGATTCAACACGATGTGGCAGAAGCAGTAATTTGCCATCCCGAACACTAAACGCATCACATAAATTCCTTGGGCTTTTTTGAAGAAATCGCTTGTTGCCGATGCACGTATAGGACTTTTCAAACACTGGAAGCCTTGGTACACTCGAATACGTTGTCGCGGACCAAATCTCCGGCAGCCCCGCTCGTCGCAGCACAGCACACAAGAAACTAGGCCGGGAATCAGACATTCCGGGATTCGAAAGAGCTACTACGTCACTCGTGAAAACTTTACCACATGATCACGCTCCTGCCATTACCCGCGCCCAGACAGCGGAGTCAAGGGATGAAAAAGAATCCGGTTCATTGGTCCGGCGACTGCGCACCTTCTTCAAAGCTTTCAGCTTAGGGAGAGAAAGAAAAAAAGAGGAATAAGAAAATAACAACTCCTTCAAGGCCAAAAGGGGGTGCCCTCGCAAAGGCTTATCTTCAGGGTTATTCCAACAATGAATACGACGAAAGGATTTGTCCCTTATATTCTCTTGAAAGTTCGACCCAAAGTTAATAGTGCAGTGGGTGCTACTCGTGGCCTTGCCTTCAGGCAGGTGCCGTTCTCTGCCTTATCTCTAGCCTGGAGACTATAGTCACGTGATCCTACTCGGAGACCCAGATTGGCTTTAAAACAAGCATAGCGTCTACTCTACTGTCAATACCGAGTGAATAGAACAGCTCCATACTTTCTAAGAAACTGTCCGACTCAGAAGTGACCCCCAAAAGGGAATCCAAGCACAAACAGATCGGGGCGCCTGGCTAGCGTGGCGGTGCACTGATACACCTAGAGGTTTTAAGGGAGAGGAGGATGCTCATTGTCGGTGTACAAGTACACGGGCTTGGCAATCTGTCAGGAAAAGGGTGCATGTGCGCCTGATACACCCGACTACACCCTTTTTTTCTTAGAGTGAAGGCAGCCAGCATCTCCCCTCAGTGGTCAGCGGATATTTTTTCCTGGATTTTATACATTCGAACATTATATGTTTGAAAGTTCCTACTTTCTCTTTGCATACGTTGCATAAAGGTTCTTTTTGAAACTCTGGTCTAATAATGTTCATCATTTTGGGTGTTGGGATTGTTTTAGTCTGTAACATTCTGAGTAAAACACCTTCTCTTCTACTGAGATTTTTGTGTGGTGGAGCGTAGACTCTCCTATTTAATTTGAAGCCTCTAGTAATTTCTTGAAAAGTTTGTGGAGTTTCGCTTTCTTCTACCTCTTCCCTTGTAGGCGCCTGACCTATTCCGTGGCTCAGTTTCCTCGCGGTTTCGTCTGCGCGCACGTTAAGGTTAGGCAGGTCTTCGTCCTCGCTTAGATCAATGTGTGCTGGGAACCAATGTATGGTTATTTGTTCTGAGTTTTCGCTTGTTTTCCTAAGGATTTTAGTCGTTCTTTTGTGTACATAGTTTTTGATATAGTTGCTGATAGCCGTTTTAGAGTCGCAGAAGATGTGGCTGCAGTTTTTGCAGTTCACTGCTATGGCGATGCCCATCTCCTCTGCTTCTTCTATCGAGGCGTTTCTAACACTAATGGCACTTATAGCGTTGCCTTCTGTATCTATTGCTACTGCTACTTTGTGTCCGAGCTTTTTATTGTCGTAACAAGCAGCATCTACAAAGAGTACATCTTTTCTTTTACCGTAGGTCTTTAGCAGAGCTCTGGCTCTAGCTTTTCTTCGTTCCTCGTCATGATTCGGGTCCATGTTCTTTGGGATTGGTAGTATCTTGATTCTCTCATATGCACTTTTCGGCAGCGTCTCTTTCTCGCATTGATCATCTTTAGCTGTTAGTCCTAGTTCTGTTAGAATATCCCTTCCGGTTTTGGTCCATGCTAGTCTGTTGTTTTGAGCTTGCTTCTGTGCCTGAATTATTTCCTCAACATGGTTGTGTATTCCTAGGCGGTTCAGTGCTTCGTTACTCGTAGTTTTGGGTATTCCTAGTGTTGATCTATATATTGCTCGTACTTTGGCGTTTAGTCTTTCCAGTTCGTTTTTTTTTTTCATTTAGCTAATGGAGTCAGGTATATTAAGTGTGAGATGACGAATGCATGCACGAGTTTCAACAAATTTTCCTCTTTCATCCCTGCGTGTTTGTTTGCGATTCTTCTGATCATTCTGTGTGCGTTGCTGATTCTGCTAAGGAGAGTTTCTAGCATGGTCTTGTTTCCTCCGTCGCGCTGGATGTGCATTCCTAGGATTTTGACTTTTTGCACTGCAGGTACTTGGGTTCCGTCTTTTGCGTATATTTTAACCTCTAACAGCTTCTCTGTTCCTTCTTTTTCCGATTCTTGCTGCTTTTAAGAATCAGAACCTCCAACTTGTTTGGCGCGCACTTAAGCCCCGATGGTTTGAGGTACCTTTCTGTGGAGATGATAGCGGCTTGTAGTGCTTTCCTTACATCTTCTTCGCTCTCTTGTTCCGTCCATATAGTGATATCATCTGCGCTATATACTGCGCGGAATAACAACAAAGGAGGCAGGATTACGCACCTTTACGTCTGGGGACCGGTGCTCAAAGGGCTGAACATCCGATGCTCGTCCCACCGCGCGGCCGACGGCTACTACCAGTGAGGGCGGTCGCCGCGCCGGGCTCAGCCTCACGCCAGTGCCAACAACGATGATCCTCGGTTTCCAACAGCGCTCCTTATTGAGTACCTGTAGGCGGTCCTCAACAAGACACTGCGGTCAAGCGAGCCGTGGACACAGAGTGTGACCGCTGCGTCGAGACTAGCTGAGACGCCAGAAAGTCTGTCGGTAACATGCGAGTGTTTGTCACCGTATCGGCACGTGCTCACGCTCGCTACCCGTAAGTCGACAGGAATGCACGTGCTGGGCTGCGGCAGATCGTGACGTCCACGGGCTGTGGGTGACAACGACTGTCAGAATCGCCTCAAGAGTGGGCTAGCGCATCTAGAGTCGTCGCCGGCCACCTGACGAACGCGCGATAACGACTCGACACCGTTTGATGCTATTCGCAATAACGTAGATAATCATTCCCACAAGGCTGGGTTCTGCTGATTGTTTAACCTCGACAGTCTCCTGGTCGGTCGTCTTCCGATTCTTGCTGCTTTTAAGAATCAGAAGCTCCGACTTGTTTGCGCGCACTTAAGCCCCGATGGTTTGAGGTACCTTTCTGTGGCGATGATAGCGGTTTGTAGTGCTTTGCCTTACATCTTCTTCGCTCTCTTGTTCCGTCCATATAGTGATATCATCTGCGTATATACTAAAACTAATACCTTCCACCTGTTCAAGTTCTCTCGCCAGTCCCATCATAGAAATGTTAAAAGGACCGGCGAGATAACTGAACCCTGTGGTGTGCCTTTGTTTCCTAGTTTTATGCCGTCGGTTGTAAGTTCGCCTACCTTCAATGTGGCTTCTCTGTTGGAAAGAAAGCTGCCTGCAAACTTATGCAGTTTCTCGCCCAGGTTCAGTGCGCTCATGGAGTCGAGTATGAAATCGTGTGTTATGTTGTCAAAGGCTCCAGCTAAGTCCAGTGCTAGTATAGCTCTGTATTTTTTTTGCTTTTAGAGTCTATCATCTGTTCCTTGATTTGTCTTAGGGCATCCATGGTGGAGAGCTTGCTTCTGTATCCGACCATGCTCATGGGATAATATTCTTTTTCTTCCAGATATCTGTTTAGTCTGTTTAGAATAACATGCTCCATAACTTTTCCTAAGCACGAAGTAAGTGATATCGGGCGTAAGTTAGTGAGACTTAGCTCCTTGCCTGGTTTGGGTATTAGTATCGTGTTGGAGGTCTTCCATTGTTTTGGTATCGTTCCTTCTCTCCAGTGTTTGTTGAAGAGCTCCGTAATCGCTTGGACCGAATTGTCGTCTAAGTTTTTGAGTGTTTTGTTGGAGATTTTATCGGGCCCTGCTGCTGATCGCGTGTTGAGATTCACCAGTACCGCTCGCACTTCAAAGGTAGAGAATTCGCTTTCCAAGTCTGAGTTCCTGTTCCCGAAATACCTCCGTTCTTTGCATGTTCCTTCTGTTCCTAGATACCTTTTTACGCATTTCAGCATGAGTTCCTCTTCCCCCGTTTCTTTAAGCGCTTCGTTTACTAGTGTTGTGAGCCTGGTGTGTTGTTCTGTTTTGGTCTTCTCCGGGTTTAGTAGATGCTTGAGTAGCCTCCATGCGTTAGTGGTATGCAGATTGCTTTCTACCCGGCTACATGTTTGGTGCCATTTTTGGCTGCTGAGTTGCTGGCAGTGAGTTTCTATCTCCCTGTTTAGCCTGGCTATTCTTGCCCTTAGCTTCCTGTTGAGCCTTTTTCCCTTCCATCTGTTTACTATGGAGTTTTTGGCCATTATTAAGTGTGCTAGCTTAGAGTCGACGTTCCCTTCAGCTTCAAGTGGTATTCCCTCGATAGTCCTGGTTGAGTTATCCATGTCCTGCACGAGCTCGGCGGTCCAGCTGTCTAAATCATCTATCTTAATGTCCGTTGTTATTCTTCTACTTCTGAACAGATCCCAGTCTGTGTGTCTGACCGTATTATATAACTCCTTTCCCAGGAAACTTTTCCTTCCTAGGTGCAGATCGATCGATATGATCATGTGGTCACTCCCCAAGTCATCGCCTGTGTTGGTCCAGAGTATGTTCCTAATGGCGTGTGTGAGAGTCAAGTCCGGGGTTGTGTCCCCACACACTGAGTTTCCTGTTCTTGTTGGTTTCGTCGGGTCTGTGTGGACTATTAAGTCTAGGCCTATTATCGCTTTCTCCAGTGCCAGCCCTTTGATTGTGTTCCTTCTGTAACCCCATGCTTTGTTATTAGCGTTAAAGTCGCCTACTATAACGAGTGGAGATTTTCCTGCGATACTCTTAGCCTCTTCTAGAATATTCTCAAATTTGTGGTCTCTGCCTTTGGGGCTACTGTAAAGATTTAATATGTATAAGCTTTTGCCCCTTAGCTTCTTTGGTATGATTTCTACCATCACATTTTCGATACTTCTTTCTTTTGTTTCATGTCGTCTGACTGCAATCCCCCTCTTGACTAAGATCGCAATCCCTCTTTTTGCATGTACGCTACAGAATGAGTTGTATCTTGTGAGTTTGGTATCCTCGCATAGCGTTTCTTGCAATGCTATAATTTCTGGCTTCTTTCCCCAATTACCAATGTACTCGTTGAGAAGAGCAGTTTTAGGTCTGATTCTCCTGCAGTTCCATTGTAGGATGGTGATTCCTCTTCCTTCCGAGTTTTCTCCCTTGTAGTTCCATAAATAGACTGGTTCTCGGTTATCTTCTTTCTCCATTGCTACTCAAGTTTGCTTTGTCTTTATTTTCCACCGCTTTGTGTTTAAGCTCTGGAGTCGTTTCGTTCTCGATTTTAACTACCCTGTTATAAAGAACTTCCATGTTTCTACTGAGAGTATTAAGCGCCTCCACCACCTTATCAAACTCTGTTTTCTTAATGTAGCTTTCTTCCTGAGTCACGTTTTGCTCGGTGTTATTATTCTGCGCGTTAGCTACTCTACCGCACCCGTTCTGATCACCACTGGGCTCTGTTTCCGTTCTTCTCTGTTCTCGTGTTTTCCTCCCTTCACTACTGTTTTGTAGGTTGGCTAGCATACGTCTTAGCTCATTTAGCTGTTCTCTCATAAACTGGTTTTCCTTCTTTAGTTTAGCGATTTCCGCATCTCTATCCGTGACCACATTGCTCTGGTTAGTAGAGGAGGAGACCCTGCCTGCCCAGCTCACCCCTTCTCCAGTGACGCTTTTGGATCTCGATCTGGATCTTGATCTGGACTTGGACCCACTTTGTGGGGTTGCGCCGACCCCGGAAGTCTTCCTCGTGTAGCTTGAAGTCTCCGGTGTCTTCAGTGTCCTTCTTCGTTCTTGCTCTCGCCTGCCTTTGCTGGTGGTTCCGTCGGCCAATATTTTTGCTAGCTAGACGGCCGGAAGGGCGCAGCGGCGCAGTGAGCGCAAGTGAGACTTTATCTCGGGCTCAGGGTGCGCCGTGTTTACGGAGCGATGCGGCAGGCGGCGCAGGTAGTACCGTGCACAGGCCGGAGTGCTGTTTCAACTCATATTGTCCGCGATAGTACGTACACTTTGTTATTAGTATGCCATTTTTATTCTGACACGACTGTACGTCGCTGTCGAGCTGTAAGAGTTTGTGGGAGCTACGCAATGCCGGTCCCACCTTTTTTTGCCGAGTGTCACGTCAGTATCGAGTGGTAATCGTAAAAGATCGGTCCCGAAGCACTTCGATCAAAGGCGCGCGTCCGCTCCGAGTGTGCACAGGTATTTACGTGGCTCTTGATGACACTCTCGTAGTTAAAACTTTTAACGTCGGCTCGCTCCTGCATCTCCGAGGCCGCGAAAAACGCCGGGGCGATATGTTTCCATCTACGTCGCTTTGCAAATGACTGGCACGGGCGGTCTTTTACTAACTTCGTTTCACCTTAGCACGGACTAACTACGAAGGCTGTGCAGGCGCGAGCGGGTAGCCTTGACTGCCTTAACTGGAGCTCTCATTGCACGGGCACTTTGTCACAAACCGAAAGCTGCTCAGCAGTGCTCGCTCCTTGTCGGTTTTTTATGCCGGCATGTAAAGGAACGTTGCATCATACAAGCGCGAAAATCGGTAGGCAGGAGCCGTGACCCGACGATCCTTTTTCACACACGGCATGCTTTGCACGTCTGTACGAAACGAAATTTCGACCGCCGGTGAAGGGAACGGCCGGAAACAGCACGCGACGGTTCATGTTTCGTCAGTTTCGTAATCTCATTGCTCTCGAAACTATGGTGCCTGGAGAGCGTCTTCGATTGGTGTGTTTAGTGTCCTATGTTGCCCATACATCAAAAATAGTCCCAAAGTGTTAACAAATAACGTCACAAAAGCCGAAGTGTCATGCTGTAAAGCCCCTGCATCTGGGAAAAGTGGTGCATTCTCTTCTTTTCCGAAAAACTCTCCTTACCCTACCTCTAACTTCCGGTTTGCGACAAAGCGCCCTCTGGAAGTTCCCAGGCGTCTCGACGTCTTGGTCAGCTGGAGCGGCGTGAGGCCGCAAAGCTGATCACATAAATCCGCCAAATTGCAATTATATTCTCCACGATTTCAGACGAGTGACTACTTATTTTTAATGTGTGGAGAGAAAGCATACTCGTGCTTGTTGCACTTGATTCGCTCGCACTTATGTTGAATCGGGGTATAGATACTTCCACATGCTCGCGTCTGCAGCCGCGAGAGCTTTGCAGGCTTATGAACTTTGTGCGAAACAAAGCATGGTACGTGAGCATGTACGACACACTTGACGAGCGAGTGTATTCCGCACGCACCTGTAAGTGAGAGCGACGCCGATGCTCCAAGTACGAGCAGGAGCACGCCCAAACGTCCGCATGCACCCATAAGTGGGAGCAACGCCGATGCTCCAAGCACGAGCAGGAGCGGTCCGTTTTGAACAACGCTTCTTCCACGGCACGGTCATCCGTGCTTGCCAAGTCGGCAGTGTTGTGATCGCTATTACATCGCTCGCACTTATGGTGGAATGGAGTGCATAACTTGCTATAAACCGCTGTCTCTGCATTCTGGTGAGCTTTATAAGAGCACCTACATCGTATAACTTTGCGGCTCCCGTCTGGTTGGAATGTTTTCGACCGATTCGGTGAAGCAAGATCTCCGTTTCCGTTCCATTTTCCGTTCGAGAGGGAACACTGAAAGGCTCTCCGGCCAACTTTTCCACAGGCGCAACCGCCCGTTACCTGCGGCGTAGCAACAGCTTGGGAAAGTAATGGCGACCGGAAGTCCAAAACTGA
The DNA here is from genome assembly GCA_037355805.1 of Ixodes ricinus. NCBI lineage: Eukaryota > Metazoa > Arthropoda > Arachnida > Ixodida > Ixodidae > Ixodes > Ixodes ricinus. Next base: position 4,659 of record JAZHYW010013625.1, on the reverse strand, counting down.
AAGCATTGCGTCAGGTGACAACTGGCCAATAGTAGTGCGCGGTGGCTTGTTCAAAGAATGGCGCCACTTTTCCCAGGATAGAGGGGCTTTATCATGCTGTTGCATGTCGCGATCTTGGCAGATGGTCGTAGAAATGCTAACGAAAAGCTGCGAGTAGCTCAAGCGACCGCGAGTGTCGCTGTCGTCGCGGCGTCCCCAACTTCTGGCTGCTGAAGCTTCCGTGGACTGCCGCACTGGAGGGCGACCTGCAGCAGAACAGGCGTCTGCCACATACCCCACAGCTGTCGGGACGCCGCCAGGATCGCGACCGGCGACAGCATGACACTTCTATGACATCACCAGGTGGAAATGGAGAGACCACTTTTTTTTAACGCTGTAAACACCCCAGTCGGAGACGCGCTCCAGGCACCATACTCAATACTCTCGAAACGAAACTTCGACTGCCAGAGAAGGAAGCGGCCGTAACCGGCACACAACGTTTTATGTCTCGCAAGTTTCGTACTCTCTTTTGAGCATTGCTCTCAAACTCAACAGCTGAGCCGGTTGAGTCCGTTGAGCTGAGGGTCGGCGATGCATACGGCACACTACCTACTTGGCGCCCCAAACACCTTGAATGTGAATCGCGGCTACGGCCAAAAGACTCCGGGTCTTGGGTACGTCCCACGTACTTTTAGACACAGCGTTACTTAAATGAAGTATGCTTATAACTGCCTACAAAAGTAAGACGGAATACATAATTTTAGGTACACTATGAATTTCTTCAATATTTCAGGGATCAAAAAAAAAGCTGATGGCTGCATGCCGTCGCAAAGGTTTTGAGAGAATTGGCTTGTGGACCAAAAGTATCACCAAACATCTATACCACTGTGCAGCCACTAGTGGAGGAGATGGAGAATTGATGCAGGCAAAGTGGTTGTCAATAGGGCTGGGCGTCGATTAAAAATTTTAACCCGATTAATCGCCACCCTTTAATCGATTAATTAATCGATTAATCGGTTGCGTTGATTTTTATAAATAATATATTAAAAATAATGCAACAACTCGTCTTGCCTTTGAAGACTTATTTTACTCTCTGTTACACGGCGCAAAGGACATTTAGAATTGAGGATACATATAGTTCAACAATTCAAAGACTCACATATTTTTGCTCCAGCTCCGAAGACAAAGAAGTTTGTCCACATTCTCCGACAGGAAGACAAGAAGTCAGGGCTTGGGCGATGCTTTCTTCTTTTTTCAGAGAAAGGGGCCTCGATGAGAAGGCGTTGATTGTTGTCTGCGTTTTGGCGGATGGTCCTTGCTGCAGCGGCGTACATGGGTGCTTCGCTCGTAGGTGATACTGAAGCGAACTTACGCTTCCACTGTACGAAAACGGCTTTTTGCAGATGATGCAGTGGACTTCCTTCGAGTTAAAAACTTCACCGCTGGAGTTTACTTTAAACCCAAACTTTCCAGCGAGATTGCCTTTCATACTCGTGAACTCGTCCATTTTTACGGGCCGAATACTGGAACAAGTAACCATGGCGTTGTTAGCTTCCCAGCTTGTTTTTCTGCTTGTTTGTCTTGCCTGGGCAGGATGTGTAATAGATCCTCAACACGTGAAGTTTCGCGGTCGCGCGGGGATCAATTGCGGGCCCGGCTTGTTCGTCTGGCCTCGGCAGAACTGTAATGTATATCCTCGAACACGTGACGCTTCGCGAGCGCGAGAATTGAACCTTGCTCATAGCACCTGGCTGGGAACGGAAAACCGCTCGGGACAGAACGACCGGATACACGCCACGCAGCGTTTTCTTTAAGGGGGAGGGGGGGGGCATGAGTCACCCTAGTTCGGGCAGGTCGTCCAGGATAGAGCCATGCGTGCGTCCAGTTGACTTCTTTTTGAGTACCGATTAAAAAACCGATTAACCGGTTAAAAAATTTGATCGCGATTAAAGCCTTAATCGATTAATCGGAAGGTTAATCGATCAATTGCCAAGCCGTAGTTGTCAATGCTGAATCACATCGGTGACGTACACACTGGCCACAGTGAGATCTTCCCAGCCTGCGAGCATGGCCCCCTTCACCGCAGAAAATGGATCACACAAGGCAGGTGATTTCGGCATGATCAGAAGTGCAGAGATAAATTTTTCTTGCCTGCATAGCACTACTGGCCTTAGTATACTGATATTACTGTTTTAAGACATTGTTCATGCATATGCGGTGCTTTTAATGGACTTTCAAATGTTAATTATGAACTCGTGCCAGGACATTGGTCTGATACATACAGGTTCCAAAGGTCCAGACTTTTAGAAGGTTATTCCTGACTCTTTTCTTCAACTTTCCCTCATCCTATTACCGCAGTCTCCGGTTTTTCCACATGATGTCCAGACTTTCTTTGCTCAGAAGCGATTTCGCTCTTGGAGAAGGGTTGAATAAAATTGAAGCATGTTTCTAAGAAATACACAGTCTACGAGCGTGTCGGTTTTGAGGCTGAAGATGTAAGGAAAAATAAACATTTAGGATGGGGACCCATCCTAAATCAAGGTATCACCCGATTCCTTTCACCCCATTGTCACACACGCTCGATCTTACACCGAGTGCAGCCCTTGTTTTTATGAGACACGAATTTTGGGGGGCATAATAGCAGATATGGCAGGTAAATCATAGAGGCGATTGCCATCCACAGCGTAAAAAACAATGTTTCTACCCCCTCATTGCTGCTGACGAAGACTGAAGTCGAATTTCTGGAACCAGAGATGACACTGTTCCTCCCTGTCCTCAATGTTGTTCAGTCCCTGTCCTCAATGTTTATTCTTTCTTACATCTTTGATCGGTTTAAAAGAAAGCTTGTGTGTGTCCGATAGGAGTGATGCTTTTAACTCTGTTCAATAGAAATTGTGATATGGAAATGAATCTAGTCAGTAAAGCAGGAAAGAGGTAGTGCGTATTTGGCAATCCGGCAGCTATGCTTACGGATCAGCTGGGGTGGAAAATGTGGGTATGCTATTATTCCTTGGATTTTATGTGAATGTAGCCATGAAGTTATGTAAAGCTGTAGGTACTAATTCTTATAAAAGTAGGAGAAGGCCGGTTATCTTTAGTTATTGGATTCTAAAAGCAGGAACAAATGACTATATTTTGCCACAGATAGTACTTTTTGGAGTGGTGGTGCTCGAGGCATTTTAGTCTTCTACGAATTTGCAAATGCCTCTGGTAAAGTTTCAACAGAATGTGTGGGTAGAATAGCCAATGCATGCTTTGTCAATTGCAGATTCCCCTAGGAAAGTTGAATTTACAATTTTCATTTTCTGTTTGAAGGAACTGATGCCCACGATCGGCTGGCCACTATTCTGGCATCAAAGTCTTTTTTAAAAGATGTCAAACAGCTGTCATCAGAAGGTCAAACGTTTAGCGTCGAGACGTTTCATTCGACATTGATCCAGTTTGCCCCCAAGTCTGTGGCCTACTCGCACAGCATCATGGCTGCGAGGTATGGATTGGATTATTGAGCTTCCTAATATTGCCGTATTTCCAAGCGGCAGAGGTAGTGCAGTGGATTGCGTGCCCGGCTTTCACGCAGCAGCGCTGGGTTAAAATCCCAGCCACGGAAGCACCTTTTATTCTTTCTTTTATTCCTCATCTAGTTTCTGGAAGATTCTAGAAAGAACTTGCATGTTCCCCTTATTTTCCGCTTGTACATTGTGTTGTTCTAGTTCTAGTACTTCCTGGACGGTACGCGATGGCTATAAACGAGTGCACCCGTGGCTGCAGACAGTCAGTCTATCGCTAGCACTTGTCCTAGCTGTTGCGCAAAGATTCGACGCCCGCGACGTACTGTTATTCTCTTCTGTTTTGGGCACTAGTTCGCCCCATTAAACATTATTTTCCTTAGTTACTCCTTGCCTCTCTCGGTCATTCGTGACAATATTTCAGTAATAGTTCTAAATTTCCTCTTTCAAGGACCTTCATAGCAGCACTGCATTACAATGAAAATTCAAACAGAAAGCAGCGAAAAACAAAAAGACGGACAACCACAATGGAAAAGAAAATATCCGAAGGCGCAAGGTGGAGAACCAGTGGTCCAAGAACTCATGGAGGATGCCACATACAGTGAATATATTTATTTTCTTTTTAGAACAAGTGGAAGAAACATGACAAACACGCTATCCCCCTTGTTTTGTGAAAGCCTTCAATAGCAGATAAACAGAGCAAACACAACGGACAGAGTAGAAGAAGACTTACTGGAAACGATGCTGCCTCTCTGTCCATTGTCTTTACACTGTTTATGTGTTGCCACTAACTAGCCAAAGCTTCAATACTTGTGCAGGCCGATACCATCGAGGTTGCCACAGCATACCATACTCTTGCAGACTTCTATAGTCTGGTACGGGTTAAGAATACCCCAGAAGCTCCTCCCACGTCCTCATTGTCGCCGGCCACTGTTTCTGTGCAATGCTCATGTAGTCCGCTATTGAGGCTGTGACAACCTTTGCAGCTGAGCGAGTCAATACATTGTATTAGCAGGAAAAGAAATGGCGCAAATACACAGGGACAGGATATAAAAGGACACTGACTGATGTCTCTTGCTTTTGTTCACCTCAGTAAACACGAGCACAAAAGATGCACCAGCAAATAAACAGATGCTTCAAATTTCTAAGAGTTCGACTTGATAAAAGGTGTGAT
>JAZHYW010013624.1:0-14289 GCA_037355805.1 Ixodes ricinus | reverse complement strand
ACTTCGTTCGGTTACGTATTTTAACACTGTACACACACATGCACAGGCTTGCGCTAATAATGCCTCAAAACCGAAACTCTCGTAGCGTGATTCGTGACTGCCACCGCTACTTCCGAACCTCGTTGTCACGCCACTTCTGGCTAGAGTCACTCTAAAATTACTTAGTAAAACACACAAAAACGACACCGATACAATTATGTTGTAGAATATCACCTTACTTAGTAATAACGGTGTCAATATGCATTACATGTTGCATTTAAGTTAAGAAAAAACATAAAACCTTTTTTCGCCAGAAAAACTAAATTGCAACGTTAAGTCTGGTAACAATGTATTTTTGCCGAATCTTTCCCGAATCTCTTGAGAAAATTAGGCAAAATTCGGCTTTGCCGATCCCAGATCGGCGCCGAACTTCGATTCGGCAAAAGTTCGGCCCATCACTACTATCTACGCCACACTCCCATTGGCTCCTCTCATCTGCGGCGAGACGGCGGCGCAGCTATGACCGTGCAAGGAGCGGTTGGCTTTGCGGCGCCTGTACGTCGCGCCGCTGAAGCCGAAAACTGGTTTCGGTCAGCAACCGGCAGCGCTGACCGTCGCGCCGCGGCCCGAGGCCTCCGCGACGCCAATGTGGCCGTGCCTTAATTAGTAAACACGACGGCCCGAGAGGAGCGCTTCCGACAGGCACCGACTGCCTTTTACATGAATGCGACCATAGCGCATCGAATTGAGATTTGACTATTTTGATTGGCGGTAGCTAGATGACTAAAAGAAAGAAGCATGGTGACAGGATGCGTGCGATTGTGCCCCGTTCGATTCGATGCTTACAACATAGCCTCCTCTATACTCACAAAACCTGGCAGTTCGATAACGGAGCCATAGAGTGCCCGGTCGCAGATTTGAGACGAGGATCTGGTTAGCACAGAGCATTTCTCGGGGAGTCTGGTATTCAGCGCACAGCGCGCAGCGGCGAGGACCCGAAACATGGTTTTCAAACCCGACGAGAAAAGAAGCGGTAGCCCGAGCAACGCGAGGAGCACGAGCGGACATTTCATCGCTCGGGACAAGTGTGTTTCGGCGTCTCGCCGCAGCGGGTGCCGGTCGCATGACTCTTGTCTGCCGCTCTACCTTTTCACTTTCGGCGACCGCGTCTCGTGGCGATCTACCGGGCTTTGTCAGTATAGAGAAGGCTAAGGCTACGATCACATCCACATAAAGAGCGAACAGAGTACTCGCTCTTTCTCGTGTGAGTTTGAACATGGTGGCGCCAGTGTACAGATGGCCCCCAACCACTGCCGGTTGTGAACTAGACGGCGGGTTTCGCAGTATTTGCGAAAACAAATATACACGCTATCTTCTGGAAATGGCCACTTTTAACAGTGTCAGACGTAATTCACTCTTATGATAAAAGAATAATGGGTAAAAAATTTGGAAATATACGTGAACCAGAAGTGTGCCGGGAGTATCCAATAGATGGCGCCACAGAGTTTGTTGCTAAAACAAAAAAAGGTGCGAATACAGTTGGCGTTGCCCATACCCTTCGCGATTGCGTTCTCTGTATAACTGTACAATACAAAAAAAATGCACCGGGTGGAGGGTACGTCGGTGGCGCGCTGGTGCGAGATAAAGCCACTAACTGACGCTTAGAGTATCGGCACTCTGTTCCCCGGTATTGTTGAGGCGCCGCCAACTCGGTGCTTAGTATAGAGCAGATGCAACTGTTGATCGTCGGGATTCAAAAGTGCGACATCCTCAGCCTTCGATTCGGTGTTAGGAAGCTCATGGAATAATTCTTTGCTCTGTCGTGAACTGTTAAAACATTCGTGGTGGACGGAAAAGCGTTTCCTGTGATTTCAGACAAAGCTTCAGATATCTGGAAACCATTATTTAAAGCCCCAAAATGGTTACGTCTCGTTACTCTGAAGCGTCTTACTTAGTGGCATTAGTATGAGATTATGCGAAGAGGTCTATAAACCATTCCAGAAAAGGGCTGCAGGCCGGTGCTATTGGCGACAAGATGTTTCGGTGGCGCCCTCTTGTGGTTCATATTTCTGCCGTCCCGACTGATGGCGAATTCAATGGGCCTTCTGGAGCGCGCCGGGATCAGTTGACCAGATCCGGAACGGAGCACACGATCCGAACGGGGTCGCGCCGCCTACGGATCCCCAGTGGAATATTGTCACGAATGACGAGGTGAAACGAAGAATAACTGAGTAAACTGAAACGTTTATTGGGGCGAACTTGTGCCAAAAAATAAAAGAAAATGAAACAGAAGAAAGCCGAGCGTCGCGAGCGTCGAAGTCGGCGTAACAGCAGAGTCGAACGCTGGGGCGAGACTGACTGCAGATCGCCACGCGGAGCCCCCTATGTACACGTGTGGGCTTCTGGAATAATCGGCGTAGAAGGTTCGGCGTGTAGAACATTCTGACCTCGAACAAGCAACACGGTTCTCGAATTTACAAGAACATTACGTTAGAGTCAACAAAAATGCGCCTCCGCGACCAGGAATCGAACCCTGGCTCTTCGCGTGGGAGGCAAGCACGATAACCGTTAAAGGGGCCCTGTAACAACTTTTCGACTGGTTTTTAATTTGCACCGAACCTAAGCGCGCTGAACGTAGTAACTTAAAGAAACTTTTCTTTTCGCAAAATTTGCTATATTTTAAAAGTTCAGTAGGCAAATTAGAATTACAAAAACAAGCAAAAAATAACCTCTTTCATGACGTCGTAGGTCCTGGCTTGAGTGGCCGTGAACTAGAGGAGGGATAGTGAGCTCGTCGAGCGCTCACGGCTGCCGCACTCCGTGTCGACGGCTCGAAAGGGCGCCACTAAAGCGTGTGTTGGATAGGCTGCATGAAGCGGGCGGCCAGGGCGGCTCGCATTGCATTTGCTGCGCTATTAAAGACTATTTCGGCACTAACACTTCATTGGCCACAAATGACAGCAAACACGGGGTAAAGATCAGTATTCGAACGGGAGCAACTTCGCGTTTCCATACCGCCAAATGGCCTCTCTACGCTTCGGGACCTTTCTACACTCGCCGTTCGTCGGTACCTCATCCCACTAGCCCTTTCTAATATGCGCCGCTTTTCCGCCGCTTGGTGGCAGGTATGTCGACGGGTCATTTCTTGTTTCCGTACTTTATGAACTGCATTTGTTTCTTTTCTGATGTAAAATACTGAACAAAACTACGTCCATAAATAATTGAAACGGTTCGCGACACTTATATTTGTATCTCGACTAAAACACAGCGTACGGCCTGACCAGTAGTGAAGCCCGGGACAAAACGTCACATTTTGCGCCTTTCAGGCACCGCGGGTCGCCCTCGTCGGTGAGATTCCGCGTCGTCGGTTAACGTCAGGCGCACTGATATTTAGTTGCTCTCTCCGTTGCCGCTGAGCTTGCCCGCACCTAAGGCGTGGAAACGCGGCAAAAAAGGTAGACGCTTAAATATGACCGCAGGGCCTTTGAGGCTTGTTCACTACTTTGCAACCGAGTACGAACGAGAGGGACAAGACCGGTTTTTAATCCTCTTACGACGTCTTAAGGCCCGTTCACACTCTTGCGACGAGAGAGACCAGACCGGTTTTTAAGCCTCTTGCGATCTCTAGGACCAGCTCCGCTGCATCGCATCCGGTCCTAAGACGTCGCAAGAGGCTTAAACCGGTCTGGTCTCTCTCGGTCGTACTCGGTCGCATATATGTGAACGGCGCTTTAGGACCAGCTCCGCAGCAAAGCGCCCGGTCCTAAGAAGTCGCAAGAGGATTAAAAACCGGTCTGGTCTCTCTCGGTCGTACTCGGTCGCATATATGTGAACGGCGCTTTAGGACCAGCTCCGCAGCAAAGCGCCCGGTCCTAAGAAGTCGCAAGAGGATTAAAAACCGGTCTGGTCTCTCTCGGTCGTACTCGGTCGCATATATGCAGAACGGCGCTTTAGGACCAGCTCCGCAGCAAAGCGCCCGGTCCTAAGAAGTCGCAAGAGGGCTTAAAACCGGTCTGGTCTCTCTCGGTCGTACTCGGTCGCATATATGTGAACGGCGCTTGTAGGACCAGCTCCGCAGCAAAGCGCCCGGTCCTATAGAAGTCGCAAGAGGATTAAAACCGGTCTTGTCTCTCTGGTCGTACTCGGTTGCAAGAGTGTGAACGAGCCTTTAGGCCACGGCCGCGCTGCCTACTTGGCGCGCGGCAATATGACCACTGCTCCGGGATCGGCGGATGCCTTCCCGTCATTCACCTGCCCGGGAATCCCCTTCCGCGCGCCGCCGCGGTCGTTTCGAAGACGTTTTCGCAATCGCGGCGCTAAACACGTGTTCGACGCACGAGCGGCAGGAATGAGACGTCGGATCGGCGATCCGGCGTGCGTCCAACGTGCCGGATAGTTTCGCACAGCGGACGGACTGTTGGAAGCGTCCAGCCAAAGACACCTCAGCTAGCGCGAACGTCATGATGACGTACTGGGTCTGGCGGGACGAACAAGAAAACGGGACTGACCTGGGCGACGGAAAGCTAGACGCGTGTATCCCGCTGACCCATTCGAGAAAGATGGCCCTAGCAAAGAATACACGCGCTAGCTAGAAAGGTGAACCGTCAATCTGGGACCAGATATCGTACCTGTATAGGAACGCGGACCTAGCTGGAGCGCTGGATCTCCTGGGCGTAACCGAACGGATCGTCGTGTCGCATGCAACGTCGGAAGCGTGTGCCCCAAGCACTCGCGTGCGGCAATTCGGAGCGGCGTTCGAACTGTCGGGTCGGACGTCGGATCGGACGATTCTGCCGTCCATGTGTCTCGCGCTTTAAGAGCTTATAGCAAAGATTGCCGGAATGTCGGAAATTGCTCGAGCAACTTGACGACGAACTGTCGTCAAGCAGCAAAGGCGGTACAGGCGGTACCTCCCGAGCGGCCATTACGAATTCTTTTGAGGCGAGATGGGCGAGATCAGACGAGATGCCCCGCGAGAAGGAAGTCACGTGTGTGCGCCGAGGGCTGGCCCGGCTGGTTTCCGGTTGAATCCGCCGAAATCGGCGGAGCCACTTTCTCGGATCCAGATCGAGATCTAGAGTGGGAGCTAATCCTGAACGACCGGTGGAACATGTCCGTCTCGATCCCAATCACCCAGTGAAATACGATCGCTCCAGAAAAGTCGAACCCGGCGCGCTCCAAAACGACCAATGGAATTCGCCATAAGATTCATATGGTGTATGCACACGACGGAGGTTTCTCCCACAGAGAGGAGCAAACGTCATCGCGTTTCGAGGTAACGTGCGCCACACCACGGTCACATTACGTTCGCGCCACATCACGTTCACCCGTAAGGTGCAACCCACCGTGCATGACATTTTGGTCTTTCTTTGACGGACTACAACTTCTTTTCTATGTATCCTACAGTCATAAAGGTGATGTCAAATTAAAGAACTGTTTTCAACTATATTTTAATCTTCAATATTGTAATTATCTAGAGTTCTTAGTTTATTATTTAGCTTTTAATAGACCGCACTCTCTAATATTGAAAACTTTATTTATCTAGTTATAACCGCGAGTGAGGTGCACATACTTTCTGCAGCAACACCAGTGTGGGTTCCGGATCCCACCCCGACACAGTTTGAGGAGGTCCACGTTGTGCTAACTATTCTGTCTCCTCCTTTCTTACTAACAGGCGTTTGCTTGGAGTGCATGTTCCGATTGTCAGACATTCAACCTGCTTTCACTGCATGATAAGTTTCGTGCATGCACTGTATGCAGCATATCTTGCTTGCTGCCCAAGATGTTCTCTTTTCACTGCATAACACCAGCTGGCCGAGGCACTGTGCTTCTTGGTTTGGCTCGTTGCTTAAAGCGTTAGGGGTGTTTTCCGTTCACAGCTGTCTTGAGCCACAGGGCATGGTTGCTTTTATAACCGCATGTCTTGGTTGCGGGTCTGAGGGTGCTTGCAGGTGAGTTAGGTATGATGTTTGTTCTGCACGTCTGCAAAGACATTGCGAGCTTCCTTGGGGGTGTCGTGTCGACAGTTTCAGATCAGTTTTTTTTCTTTGTGCTCATTCCTTATCTTGCCGAGGCACTCTGCTGTTCGGAGATTTATGTGCTGCAGCGCGACAGGGATCGTACTTGATCACAGCTGTATCGGGCCTGAGTGTTTGCCTTAAAATGCATGAGCTCATGTTCCCTGACAATGTCTAGGCACTTCAGTTGCAGCCGTTTCTTGGTAGCAGCATGGGTCTAGTCAGCTTGGGTTACTCTTGCCGAGTAACCAGGTAATAGAACTGAGCACTCTGTCGACTGCTCAGTTCTGTATTGTGTGTTTAATGCTTGCTTTCCTTTGTTTCTTTTTGTGTGTATTTTGCAGGTACGGGCCTGGGGCTTTCTGCAGAGCCTGACTGCTAGAGAACGCGTGTCCCGCTTGGTGGATAGGAGTTGTTTATCACAATGGAGATCCATCTTTATCGAGCATCATTGGTGTACACACTGTGGCCAAGCATTTGTTGCCTTGACTAAAAGTTAGCAGTGCGAGAAATGTTTGCCGCACAACAAATGAACCGGAACTCCATTTTGGTAGACTTGGTGCTTGCACCGCAAACCAACAGGCATGCAGGTTTTGCTACAAGTCTTGCCGCAACGTCATTGTGATCCCCGCTTGCTAAAGAAAATTTTGTGTCCCCCCCCTTTCCCCCAAGACCAGCACGGAATAAAGACATTTTCATACAGTTACTTTCTGGTTTGTTTACTTTGCCTTGACTTTTCATTGCATGTAATGATGGAAGTGCCAGCATTTCTTGGAGGCTAGAAAGACTGCAGACTGCACACAAACTTGTCCCGGGGCATCCGACATGCTGCTCTATTCGGTATAAAATAGGTTGACGCATGATTAAAATGAGTGAAGTGTATTTCTATGTTTAAATTGTAGGCACATTTTATATTTTAATGACATATTGGGTTGAAACATTGCGCTTTCAACGTAATAAATGTTAAACTTTGCACTTCTCGAACTTATGTGTTTTGTGCTTTAACTTAAAGGCTCCTAAAAAGTTTGCAGCAACCCCACATAAAAGATGTTATAATTTCTGTGGTTCCACCACTATGCAGATTGTTCTGCAAAAGTAGTGCACAGTAAAAGTTATGTAATGTAAATCTTGGCATATTCCAGGTAATTTGGACACTTTTCTTTAATGGTTTAAACTATAAAGTTTCTGAGACACGGGAGGCAGCTTCCACGAGTGGGCATCTCGAAAACGGATATAGTTGGCCTTTAAAAAGGCTGTTTGAGAAGGTTTGCCTGTGCTGTCAGTTTGGCTGCAAGCTACCATGGTTATTGGTGAGGATAAAGTTCAGGAAGTTGTGGCCCTCTTGTCCAACAGTGACTGCACGAGTGCGCAGTGGCTGCACGAGTGGATCTGTGGTAGCTCTAGGCGGTGTCTGGCACCAATGCACTGTGCTCCGAGCTGCTTCCTAAGCTGGAGCTTGATGAGCTTGCTCATTTGCAGACTCTCTGGTTGCGGTGGAAGTGATATCCATCTTCCGCGAAGTATTTCCTCTTCTGGGGCCTTTTCTCGATTCCAGGAAGAGGGGCTGCTTGGAAACAAACGTGAACAAGTTATCCCATTAGAAATATGCAAAGGTGGTAAGGTGTAAATACCCTTTTTAATCAAGTATGTATAATCCTATCTGAGAAAGAACAAAGATACAACAGCTAATTCCCCACTTGTATCAGTGAACATCTGAGGTACCCCAAAAATTACGGGCCAGCCATTGGCCACTCGCAGAACACTAAAGAGCACTTTCATGTGGGGGTGCTGTGAACCTCCCAAAGTTCGAGCTTGAAGGGTATAAAACTTTGCAAAGTTTGCTGAGTTCAATTTGCAAAGTTCTGCAACTTATTAACTCTGCCTGGGTTCGAAACAAAACGTTTGCTGCTTTCGAACACTGCCTTCACGGCACCTCTACTACTATGGCGCCGAAAGCTGCAATAGTGAAACTGCAGTATGCATCCTCCAGTGTCACTGTTTTACCACATGCATATTAGTGCCATAAAGGAGGCGACTAGATGGCTCCTTCGACAAACTGTCTCCACTATGTATCCCTTTAGGACTTGCCTCAATGGACCTTTTCCGAGAAGCGTTCCGCGCACGCGCGAGCGCCCGATGCCAAGCGGCGGAAGCTGAAACCAAAAATCGAGGGAAATTCGGAAGGAGGCTGCAGATCAGCGAGTAGCAAACGTAATTGCAGCATACATATAATTGTGTTGCGCAAAAAAAGAAAAGCGGACGGAAAGAATAACACGACGTTTAAGTGGACGCCACGGGGATGCCCCACTTGGACGGCGCGTTGGTGCACGTTCCGCTGCTCAGAGAACGAAGAAACTGGCAGCGTAGCTCCCATTATCGATTGGTAGCGCAGGTAGGTCCCTTCCTCGATTTTTTGGCGTCTGTGCAGCCACCGCCTGGTGCCGTCGGTATGTGAAAAAGGTCCATTGCATAGCATTTTTGCTATACCATTAAGTCGGCAGGGCACAAGAGGCATCACTCCTCTCCGGTAGCCTGGAAAGAGGCTACCATTTAGAAGCGAACAATACTGACTCTTGCCACATTTCTTTTACATCGCAAGCTTGGTATATATGCGTTATTGCATACAAACAGGAAAGCGGACTGCCCACACAAGCCGTACACTGTACATGTGCTCATAATTGAGGGCGAGTTAAGAACAACTTGAGATGGTTGGGAGTTTCTGCGGGGCGACTGGCGCAGGCGGAGCTCAACCTCTTGTAAATTTTTTTTTTTTTTTGACCAACAGAAACTTGAGGAAATTGAATGACACTCCAATGCGGCTCATGGATGGAACATTTAAGACTGTTGCAGCTCTTCAGACAGTTATACACAATTCACAGTAATCTTCATGGCCATGAGTTCCCTTTACTCTACTTTACTGCCTCGACGCGACGAACCCAGATTGCGTGCGAGACACCCTTCGAAGAAGTGCTGAACTTCGCCGCAGATCTTAGACTTGCACTAAATCTGAAAACCATGAGTACAGATTTCTGAATTGGCACGCAATCAAACTGTATTCGGTCATTGCTCCCGTTGTCGGATGTGCACAGTTCCTGTTCCGCTTGTGCCAATCAGTATGGAGGAGTGCACCACCTAGAACAGGTAGTGCTTTACAAAAATTATGTAGATAGCCTCGCCATCAAGGTGATGCAGCTCGCGGCCCTTCCGCTCTTGCCCACCGAAGAAGTATGAGATGCCTATGCGTCCTTGGAATTACTCTTCCCGCAAGCTTCCGCAGCTTCCCGCAGCTCGCAGCTCTCGCAGCTTCCGCAGCTTCCGATCTGCTGCGATGGTGGGAGGACAACAGCCAGTTTGGAAAATCACGCCGCCGTGTTCGCCGTGCCCTGATTAGGAGTAATCTGTGACACTGTTCCAGATTTGATTTTATCCTTCGCAGATATGTTATGTTATAAATCGAGACACAACGGTTCGCCGCGTTTTGGCATTTTGACTTTTCGTTTCTGCATTCCTCATATCCGGCGTACCCAAGTTGGGGTACGCCTAACGTAGAATAATTTCAGCATATCCGATAATTCGGAATTTGTGGCATTTAAAATGCTTCCTGTAAAAGGAGCTCACACTCTTGCACATGCTTGCATCCACATTTCTTGTGCGGAACTCAATCCTTATGAATAGGCCCATCGATGTGCCACACGACATGACACTTCATAACAAGAATATCTATTTAGACTAGCAGACACCACAAAAAGGCGAGTGAACCCTACCCAATTCTACTGGATTTTGCATAAAATGCACAACTTACATGCGGGTTGATGAGGACGACGTCAGCCATCTGCCGCACGTTTCTCGCCGGCAGGCGGTTCAGCAGTAGTCTGCGGCCCTTGGCTTCCCGGTCTGCCCAGCCCCTTGGCAGCAACTTAAACACCAAAATGCTGCAAAGTACACACAAAAAGGAGCAAAGAAAAGCGAGCATTAGAACACAATACAGTTTTCTTAGTAGGTTACCTGGCATGAGTAACCCATCAGACTAAAACCCATGCTGCTACCAGGAAACGGCTGCAACTGAAGTGTCTAGACATTGTCAGGGAACATGAGCGAAGGCATTTTAAGGAAAACACTCAGGCCCGATACAGCTGTGATCAAGTAAGATCCCCTGTCGCGCTGCAGCACACAAATCTCCAAATAGCACAGTGCCTCGGCCAGATAAGGATCTGGAGGGCAGTCTGAAAACCTCAGGTTAGCAGCGGCTGCCCTCAGGGACCTGCTCTACTGGTGTGTTTCCACCATCCATGGACCTCTTTTGCTTTACTGGCCAAACAGCAGCAGGCCGAGGCACATGTCGGGGAGCAGCTGGGGACTCGGTCACTTTCTCACATCAGCCAGGATCCTATCGCGATCCTGGCGGTTTTTCATAGAAATGCTGGCGAAAAGCACGAGCGAACGCGAGTGTCGCTGTCTTCACGGCGTCCCAAGAGTTCTCGTATAGGCCTCCTACGGGAGCCAGAGTTGCGCGTCTGTTTTCCACGTGCCGCCGCGCCGCTATTCGCCGAGATCCGATCACGTGAGGAGCCGGATCAAGTGCCGTGCAGGAAAGCAGACGTTGCACGCGCCCCGGCGAACGTTTCCCTGCTTCTGAGCGCGCCACGCGCCTCGATCGCGCGCGGCGAAGCTATTCGCCGAATTCAGTCACGTGAGGAGCAGGATCAACATGCCGTGCAGGAAAGACGGCGCTACGGGGACGAACGCGCAACTCTAGCTCCCGTAGGGAGCCTATACAGGAACTCTAGGCGTCCCAACTTCTGGCTGCCGAAGCTTCAGTGGACTGCCACACTGGAGGGCGACCGGCAGCAGAACAGGCGTCTGCCGCATACACCGCGGCTGTTGGGACGCCGCCAGGATCGCGACCGGCAGCAGCATGTCGCATCTATGACGTCATTAGGTGGAAATCGACGGACCACTCTGTTGGACGCGGTAAGCACACCAGTCGGAGACGCGTTCCAGGCACCATAATTTCGCTAAGGTCACTAAAATAGTAAGACATTGCTAGAAAGACGTAGGATCCACAATTCCAGCATGAAAAAGAGCACGGGACTCACCTTGACGCCGACAACATTGCATTCCGATGGTTTGTTGATGCGGGACGCGGCGCTTGTTGCCCACACTTCATCGCGCATCCACGGCGCCGGTGGCCTGCCGCTAGCGGCGCCACCGGCAACGCTAGCGCAGAGGCTCTAGCGCTAGCGGCACCGGTGGCGCCCCTAGCGGCACGCCACCGGTGGCTTTCACACCTAAACACGTAAAAAGGAAAGCTAGTCGAACACTGGGTTTCCTACTGAAAAACATCTCGTGCGCTCCACAATCCCTTAAACAGACTTTCGTTTCTTCTTGTGTGAAGACTATTCTCGAGTATGCTTGCGTTTATGGGACCCATCCCAACAGTATCTCATTGATAAAGTTGAAGGAATTCAAAAACCTGCCGCTAGATTTATAACAAATAAATACAACTTTCATAGTAGTGTCTCCGCAATAAAACCGAATCCGCAGAAGAAATTTCTCGCTGTTAGACGTAAATATTTGCGTCGAACATTTTTCCACTGTATTGTCCATGGTGTGTCCAAAATAGAAAATCGTATTACCTGTTTGAGCTATTTTATGTCGTGCAATATAGATCATGACAAGAAAGTTCGGTAATAAACCTCAAAGTCTGACTTGTTTCGCAATTCTCTTTTTTCGCGAAAAATAAAAGACCAGAGTAGCTTGCCAAGTGAGACTGTGACCTTGGAAAATTCAGATTAGTTTCTTTTACAACTCCAGCATTTTGTCTGGATAGTTTATAGATATATTGCTAAATTACCCAAGCATCAAGGAGAATGCAGGAATTGGTGTTCCACGCGGCACACGCGCATGCCTTGCCCGTATAAAAGATTCGAAGTAAATAACCAAAATAAAGCGTTGACGAACGCGCATGCAAGATGCCATTTGTTTTAGGCATTTGCTTTAGAAAAGTTAGTACTGCTGAGGCCAGCACGTGCGGCGCGTGGAACACCAATCCCTGCATTCTCCTTGATGCTTGGGTAATTTAGCAATACGTCTATTACAAATAATGTATCAACGCATTTGTGCTATTTTCAATGCGAACCAAGTTTGTTTCTTTTATATATGTATGTTATATACGTGTCTGAGCTTGTATATATCACTTTCTGTAACTCGTGTATCTTGATGACCTATGATATGCTCAAATATATATTTACTTATCTTGTGACCCCCCCCCCCCCTACTACTCTAATGCCCGTCCGGGGCACTGCATAAAATAAATAAATAAATAAAAGAACTTCCACTCGGTCGGATTCAACGCAAGCGTGTGAATCGCCCTTCTGCACTACCCTGCCGAAAATAAACAGTATTACTTTTCGCTCTACAAACTGGATTTCAGGTTTCCAACAAGAAATCCAGTTAGATTTCCTGTTCCATAATCAAATTCCCAAAAAGTTATACTGTTTCTTTTTTCGGTAGGGTACCGCTTTATTATGTAGGAGGTGTTGCTCTATTTTGCCCAGTCACTGGTGGCAGCTGATAAAACCCGTTTGCTCTACTGACATCTAACCCCTGGTTAGCTCAGTTGGTAGAGCGCTCCACCTGTGATGGAGAGGTCCCGGGTTCGATACCCGGACCAGGCGGATGTTTTCGGTCGCTCACCAGTCACCTATAGCTGTGTATGGAAATTTCTGTTTCTCTTTTGTCCCCCTTGTTCCACTTCTCCAGGGACTATTTTCGTCAGCCCAGCCTTTGGCGCAGCAGCCTTCCTCCTTGCCACTTCTCTCTCGCGCGTGGCACGCAGACGAGCTGGTCAGGAAACATCATTGAAAGAAAACCTAAAACTAAACCATGTCGTGCTGTCCGTTTTTTCTGTTTTTTTTTGTTTTTTTTTTGTTTTAGGGGCTTTTTCTTAATCATCTGACACCGTAGATTTTGCGGGCGCTTCCTTTGGTTGTTGGAAGATGCTCATTGAACGATCATTTGCGCTCCGCGTCAGCTGTGCCCTCCCACTCGAGTCTTGTATTCTTTGAAACCGAGGTAACCTGTCGTCGACTTCGATCCCTTCACGGTACCGCAGGTTTCTTCCTCCTCTTCCTCCTCCCACCACTTCCCCCTCCCGGTTGCACCTCGGTCACCTGGAAGTCGGCCCCTTTCAACTTTGTCTTTCATTCTTTTCCCTCTTTTCTTTTTTTTCCTTTTTTGCTCAATTCACGCGTTTTTTTATATATTTGTGTGTGTGTGTGTGTGGAAAAGGGTAGATGGGGAAATGCAGCGCGCCGAACCGAAAGTCGGGTCCCTGCGTGAGCACGTCTGGCATTTGGTTCGAAGGAAGCACGGACGACGATTCCTATCGGACCGGAAGGAGAAACTGCAATAATACTTAAAAAACAAGCGAGCTGGTGATGATTCATGGTAATAAAACCCGAGACTCGGGAACGCAGAAGGGGCTTGGGGAACACAGAAGGGGCTTCAGGAACAGAAGGGGCTTGCGTTCGTCCCCTTCTGTGTTCCTGAAACTCGGGTTTTATTACCAGGAAGGAGAAAGAGCCTTCGGGCGGTTTTTGGCCCACGGCCACATGAGGCAAAGGCATCGACACGAGCATCCCCCAGGACCACAGTCGGCTCACGAAGCTTAACCAGGCGTGCTTTCCCGAAAATGCAAATGTTCTCACTTCTAAACAAAATATACAAGTAATACTTTCGAGGAAAAAAAAAAGGGGGGGGGGGGGTCCGCCTCTTTTTTCAGATCCGCCTCTGCGTCGGCTGCAATTTTCTCATTGAAAATTTCAGAAAATCACATAACTTTTACATTAGAAAACGGTTAGTTCTGAATTTTTCACATCTGGTTCTACATTTAGGCGGACAAGGAGCGTTCAGCGGTGAGTAACTCTTTTTGCAATAAAAAAGAAAAAAATAAAGGAAAACCTGAGTGTCTTTTTTTTTTTTTTGGAAGGGGGGGAGCGGGGTGCATTTTATATATCAAGAAAACTGGCGATGGATCAATGAACCTACCGATTAATCGATTCATGCTTTAACCGCGACTTTTTTTTTCAACTGGCTAATCGGTTAAGCTTGACACCGGTTAAGCCAAAACAAAAATAAAATAAAAAAATGTCCTTTTACTTTGTTTTTGCCACCCTGTGTTTTTATTTTTAAAATGATAACGTTTTCCTTTTCGTTGGCAGAAAACTCATAAGTAACGACACCATCAATCCTGGTTCAGGCTGTGGTACCAGGGCGGCAATGAAAGATGACG
>JAZHYW010013623.1:0-39189 GCA_037355805.1 Ixodes ricinus | reverse complement strand
ATGTTGCGTCTGGTGAATTAGAGTAGAGAACACTGTTATTTAATCTAAGTCCAAAAGATTCGCTCGCCAAACGCATCTACACCGAATATTCCTGAAGCCCACGCGTGCACATAAAGGGCATTCCTGCGTGGTGAGCAAAGTCAGTCTCGCCCAAGCTGCCTGCGATTAGGCTGCTCTCTGGCCGCCATCTATTCCTTCAACACTGGCCTTTTTTTCTTTTTCTTTTTTTTTGGGGGGGGGGCACAACATTAGCCTTATTAAACGTTTAGTTTGCCTCAGTTTTCATCGCTTCATCACTTGTTCTTCATAACAATATATAGTTTATTACCACAGGCTTGTCTCGCAACAGATATAACATTACAATTCAGGTTTCACTATATGCTCTAACGCCTTAAAAGCCTTGCTGATGACCCTCAATGCACGTGGTCATACCTGTCATTGTTCAGACAAAAACTTTTGTGCGCCATTCTCAGCTGGTTTAGGTACTTGGAAAAAGCAGATAATGGTGATACTAGCTTTTTTATAGAAAAAAGATAAAACATCATATGATACATTAAACACCAACATGTACCTATGTGACAAAAAATTAAAGGCATTAAACATACTGACGTTTTTGCAAATAAGTTATTCGTGTTTTATCTTTATTTCATTATGACAAGCGCGTTCAATTTAGCTCGCTTTGTGGTGAAATGACATGTTCCGAAAATTCAGTTGAATATTTAGAACACGTCTGCCAATACATTTTATCAGCAATCACAATGTTTACAAAGTAAATTTGGAGGGTTGTGTGTTTCATCCCCCACTCTCTAGACTTTTGAATTCGTTTGGCACTGTGTTTGGAAATTTAATCCGGAGCACAAGTTTCGTTCCTTGACTTTTCAGAACGTCTACAAAAACACACCGCATCCATCATTTCTGCGCGTAAACGGTCTTTCGGAATTACCAGGGTCACTAAGATCTAGTCGTGTCTTCCGGAACACGAGAACGCTTAGTTGCGCCTGACTGTGACGAAGCTGTACTGAGCAAACTGAGACTTCCACAAAGTGCCCGTATGCTCATCGGCGTAAACATGTACAGTATATTTGCAGTGGATGATACATATGATGTGAGCATCATTTATCGATAATAACCTAACCTGAGAGGAGGAACAAAGGGAAAGACATAAAAAAGAAACAATCTTGTTGAACCGTGGTGAGTCTATTCTTTCATAGTAACACGATACTTCAGTCGACACCGGAAGACGCCATACAAAGTCACCCCTGGAACGCTCTCAATTGAACACAATAGAAACTTTTTTTCCAACGGAACACCACAGGCTGCTGGGCCTTGGGGGTTGGGGGCAAAATACCTTAAACTTGGATATTATTTACCAGCGCCCTCTTCTCGTCGTAATCGCATAATACACACATACAAGAAAAATGTATTTTGCACTTGCTAATCTGCTTGTTTATTGGACTCATTCAAGAGAGCACTGAAACCGTTTCCTGCTGGAGTGGTACAATAGTATTTTTACAACTCATTAAACTGAACAGAGTCCCTTTTATACAATTCTCGTACAGTTTCATAGAATAAAAATCAATGCACACTGCTCAATGCTGAATGAATTGACTTTGCCTACGCCAGCATCCTGGCTGTTGAGACCCATCCCAGACATAGACTTTTTATTGAATCTTGGCACATACAAACGACGCCAGAAAACATAAATAGATCCCTCGGCACTCTGCCGACCGTCTACGTGATCGGACTTCTACCACCTCACTGATGCAAAACGATAGACACTGCCGTACAAGAAGAAGAAAACAGAATACTGCTCCTCAACGGCCATAGCCGCAGTCAACATCTAAAGAAGAGACCGAGCCGGTCTCGAAACGTAGGGTTCCGCCTTTAAACGAGGATTTGGTTCGTGTATATTTTATTTAATATTATTTACTAACAATTTTTCACTCGGAGAACGGCTATTTTTGTGTTTTAAATTTACGTGTTCACGCAGCAGCCCGTCTGCATAGTGAACACAGAAAGAGATTCCTAAGGTATATTGTCCCGAATGACCAGTGATGAAGCGGCCAAGGACTGAGTAAACTGAACGTTTAATGGGGCGAACTTGTGCCCAAAAATAAAAAGGAAAAAGAAAGAGAACAACAGAGCGTCGCGGGTGTCGAAGGCGGCGAAGCAGCAGGATCGAGCGCTGAGGCGAAACTGAACTTGGCTCGCCACGCGAAGCCCCTTATGTACACGCGTAGACTTCTGGAATAATCGGCATAGAAGGTTCGACGCGTAGAACATTCGGACCTAGAACAAACGACAATGTTCCTCGAATTCACCAGAACATTTCGTTAGACGACTATGATGGCGCTTAAGACAAGGACAAAGGGGGAGACTAGACAACACGGAGCGCTACTTCAACTGTTTATTTTTAGAAAGGGGGAACATAAATACACTCAAACCGCTTCACCTCAGCCAATTCCAGGCCTCACCGTCGCCCGTAAAAACGCTATCTCCTTGTCTAACAAGTCAATGGAGGCAACGCTGACATACAACGTAAAAATGCCTCGGAAGGGACATAGAGCGACTGCTTTTAGGCATTCGTTCATCATTTCAAATTCGGGCACCCGAGCATCTTCCAGACACCTTTTGAGTTCAGCAGAATTTTTAACTGGTGAATAAATACAAACTTTAAGGCCGCCGAATAAAGCCTCTAGTAGTGCAAACAATTGGGCTACTCGAAGAATGTGATATCAAGTCGAATATTTCAATACGCTATTTTCTCATTTTATTTTCGGTTTCTGTTGTTTGTGTTCTGGGCGATTAGGATAATTAATTTAACGTATATATTTAGTACGTGCCTAAATATTACGTTTGACAAAAAAATGTTTAGTTCACAAGAACGATCAGCCTTTCATAAATTGTTTTTTTCACAGCACTGCTCCCATTCCTAACAGTAAAAGAGTCACTTTTATAATGAAAAATAATAATGAGTAAAACATTATTTGAAAAATGGTATAATTTTTTTGTTGTCGTAATAAGGAGAGTTATTTTTTCTAGCTTATTTATATCAGTAGCAGAATAGTGGAAATGACCGTAAACGTCTAAACGAGAATGATTCATCCTTATTTGGCAAATTAGTCTCAGGAACCTAAGAAAATAATTATGAAAAAAAAACAAAATCTACCCAGCATATTATCGATTTTTGTGGCTTGCTGTAGTTGAACGACAAATCTTGAAAATAGATATACATTGTTTTTTTATCTTCCAATTCTGCTCGTTTTAAGTTTGTTTTTTCTCAAAAATTTGTGCAAGCTGTCTCTGACATATATTTTTGTTCTGAAGCTGCACACATCTTAGATAATACAGATTATGCCGTAATATTGTAGAGGGATCCTATTTAATTTATACAGTCATAGCGATTTGTTTATACCCAAGAAAAATCGGTAGACAACGATTCACTTGGATACTATCCGGGGTGGCAATCTATATAAAAAAAAATTATTCGACTGAGGAACCTGCAGTTTATACGTTATGATCTTGTAAGTTTGGCACAAGAAAAGCGGTATTTGAAAAAATAGAGTAGTAGAATAGCAAATTGTTTAAAGCGTAATGTTTCGGCGTTGAAGCCATATTTGTATAAAAATGAAAGCCGCTTACAACTCCCTGTAACGCCGAATTGGAGGGCAGCTCTTGTGGAGGAGGAGGAAGGGTACTGAGGGTAGAGTGTAGCCCTCCTTTCTCCTCCTCCCCTCACGGGTGTCACGTGACCTTGAGAGGGGGGGGTCACGTGACACCCGTGAGGGGAGGAGGAGAAAGGAGGGCTACACCCTCCCCTCCAGGCCATTTGACCTGGGGGGGGTCACGTGACCTTTGGGCGTCACATGACCTAGGGAGGGTCACGTAACATCGGAGGGGGAGGGTCACGTGACCTCGGGGGCGTCGCCGGGTTGCGTGCAACCCAGCGATTCCGGTGGATTGCATGCAACGCGCGTTTCATGCAACTCAGGTTGCATGCAACCAGTGTTGCATGCAACGCACGG
This sequence comes from Ixodes ricinus, assembly GCA_037355805.1. Taxonomy (NCBI): domain Eukaryota; kingdom Metazoa; phylum Arthropoda; class Arachnida; order Ixodida; family Ixodidae; genus Ixodes; species Ixodes ricinus. Next base: position 35,164 of record JAZHYW010013623.1, on the reverse strand, counting down.
TTGTGCCGACACCGACGGGTTGCATGCAACACGGGTTGCATGCAACCCGCGGTTACGCCGACGACGACGGCGACGGCGACGGCGACGGCCGCGCCGACGCCGCTCAAGCCGGAAACGGGCGCCTAAGAGCTGCGCTCAAAAAATACATGGGCTTCTACGGGAGCGCTGCGATAACCCGCCGAGAGGTGGTACAAGCATACGATGGCACACATTTCTGGGGATGTAAAGGCGCGGACACATAAACCGAACGAAGCCTACCCTGCGTTAGCACTCCCGAAGCAGTGGAACACCGACGGTCACGCCTATCCTCTCCCCTCGCGGGTCGGTTCCAAGAAGAGCCGAATCCACTCTCTGCGGGGCTACTAAAAGAAAGGTATATAAGCATAACACCAACAAAGGAGCGCGCTGTGGCAACGTAAACCATACGCCCTTTGTAAAGGACAGAGAAGTGCTGTGCCAAGCAAGGAAGTATGCCTCCTCAGACCGCGAACACAACACCATTTAGTGTATATAAGGTGAAGACGTGGACGGGGCGATGGTGTGCAGGACAATCTCGTGCCAGGCTGCACTTGCTTGCTAGGCCTTTACAAACTTCTAACTAGCGAGTTACGAGTAACTGATAACTTCTAACCAAATACATTTTATGGTAACTCGTTAACGGCTCAGTTACCTTTTTGATGTTCTAACGTTCACTTTAATCCATTTATTATTTTTATTTAATCAATCATCTGTAGTCAACTATATGTTTGAGAAAGAGCTCAAATTTATGAGTTGATTCTTTACGTATAAAATCGCTCTGTTTGTCTGTGCGTCTCTCGTCTCTGTTGCACCAAAAGTGTGCACTTTTGGAGCCATAAATAACCAAAACCAAATACGAAGCTACCAAACGAATCAGAATGTCAACGCGCTCAGCGGCGGTTTGTTCATGAAACAATGCAGCGCAAATGACCGCGCTGCAGTTTGTGTTATGTATAACCAACTCGCCCATCAGATCATTTTGGACGTTTTGTTCGTCGAAACAAAATCAAATTTGGGGGTTTTACGTGCCAAACCTACGACGGGCATCTGGCACGCCCCAGCGGAGGACTGAGGATTAATTTGGACCACCTGGGGATCTTTTGACGTGCAACCGAAAGCTCGGTTACACGGCGCCTTCTCCGCAATAAGCCTCCGTCAGATTGCGGGCACCTCGGCCGGGATTCGAACCCGCCACATGGGGATCCGTAGGCCGGCGCTCTCGCCTCGGAGCCACCGAGGCGGCTGTTTTGTTCGTCGATCTGTCGAGAGTGCCACCTTTCCTGTGCAGGGGCTGTTACGATTCGGGTTTACCACTTAACTCGTCTAGCTACAACACAGAACCCCTACCCCCCTTCCCCCTCCCCCGTTTGCGTACAACGAACTGGAGCGCATAGTGTTTGTGCGCTTCTACACCGCTCTTTCCTCGCCACACCCGCCGAGAGGGATCTTCAGCGTCGCGGTGGATTTTTTCACTAGGAAACGTGGAAAGGCGACTAATGAGAACTTCGAACGACAACTCCTGTTGAAGCTTAACAAAGTCTGAACGACAGAAAGAAACAAAATGTAACCACTTTGAACTTATCTTTGCATGTCTGGATACGCAATAAAAAGTAAAATGGTAACGCGAAAAGTAATAAATTATTTTCTGGTAATTTTTAACTTATTTTGAGAGGCAGTAATCGTTACTCTAATCAATTTAATTTTTATTAAAGTAATTGTAATTGTAACAGGCTTATTTTTTTTTCAGTAACGCGTACAAGACTGGGCCTTCATAAATCCATTGTTTGCTTTGTCATGTTGTCATGTCTTGTACTGTCTGCTGCTGACCACTTGACTCTGACAGTATGGTGGAGGAGCGGAGACACAACCATTCTCTTAACTGATTATCGCCGCCGTCAGCATCCAGCATTTCCGTTACGTTATGGCAATTATTCGCAAAAGCAAACTAATACCGAGTTTTTTTTTTGTTTTTTTTTTTACCCACATTTACACGATGCGACATCTCGCCAAAAAGACATCGTACTTGCTTGCACCTTTGTATTAATTGCCTTTTCACCTGGTTAAATATGTTCCTAATGAGGCTTCGCGAGCAGAAGTTATAAATTGCTGTATCAACGTAATAAAGGTTTGAAGGGTTTTTTCTGGTGTTCTTGACGCTTCACGTGTCTACTTGGGCGTAATAATGACCTTTACTTTACAAAACTACTTCCTATGTTGTTCCTTCTTTGCCCCTTCTTTTAAGCTTCGTTTTAATTTAGATATGTCCGCAGCCTGCACAACGATCCTACACACCCAATCAAGCAACACTAAAATTAAAATTTCCCTGCGATTATAGCCTCTTAGCGTTTTCTATCATCAAATGTCACGAACAATAGATGAAATGCATTTCGCACTGACATTTTCCATTGCCATACATTTCGCATAGCATTGACGATCCTCTTTTGGTACTATATGATTGGTTTTATCAGATCAATGCTTCGGCAGCGGACGCACTTAGGAGTAAACTGTGTGTTGTTAAAAGTGATGTTCGATATAACACTAAATTTTATTTTAAAAAAGCACTCCAGAGAACCAATACACTTGCGTTCCCAGACGTCTACCATCTTATTGACTGCTCAACAGCATAGTTTTCCAGAAGTTTTGAAGTGATTAAGCACACACTCAGCGCATAACTGTTGCCTGAGAAACAAATCTTGCACACATAACATTGTCTTCTATGAAAAAACAGTAAGTCCGGGGGGGGGGGGGGGGGGTGACGGAAGTTGATCATGATGTAGAATACACTAGGCTGTGATAAAAGCTGGAAAACTTGGTCGCAAGCTCACATTGTGCGCAGAAAGCGTAACAACACTAAGAGGCTCATAAGAGAGACAGTTCGTATCAAATCTATCGGTAACTTTATCAGCCATACTTCGATGCAAATCAAAACTAGTTCCACGAAGTTTCTTAAAATGTAATGTTTTTGCCAATAACAAAGTTTGACTTTGTGACGTTGGTGGTCGGTGTTTAGGTTGGGGATATATAAGACTTTGAGGAAATAAACGCAGTAGCTGAGTTGAGACGTTTTTTTCCCTGTCTTTTTCCTTCGACCAAGCTTCCCAGCTTTTACCACAGTCTCGAGTATTCTACATCATGATTGTGTTCTACAAATAAACAATCGAGTTCCTTTTTTTTGTTCTTTCATTTTTAAGGATGGAAGCTGCATTAACCAGGTTTGCGCCAACGACACCCCAGAATGCTCTCGCTCTTGTTAGGTCGCAAAATAAATATGAAGGGATTTCGTACTGCCACCCGACATCTGCACTAAGGCAGCTGCGTTACATGATGCCTGATGAGTGAGCTTTTGATGTCGCTTCCTTTGAGCTCCCTCGACACGCTTTTATATCTTTCCAGAGGAGCAACAACCCGAGTTGCTGCGGTTAGTGGACGCAAGGTGACTCCGTTTTTTACGAGGGTTCAATCACCATAGGAGAAAACATTTCCCCTGGTAACAGATGGAAAGACACATGTTCTGCTCATTTTGAGCGGGGAAACCAGTTTGGCGACAGAAAGAATAAAACAAACTCATCCCTTCTCCGGAGTTTGTCCGGAGAAAGAATAAAACAAAGATCATCCCTTCTCCCGAGTTTATTTTATTATTTCTGTTGCCAGTCATTGTTACCAACACGCTTTTCAATTAATGTAAACCAGAGTTATGCGCCCGGATTGAGCGCACACACAAATTTGCTTAATGGATCGAGTGTACACCGGAAGCATCGGGCCTTGTGATCTAGAGCCGTCTGCCAAGGCACCATAAAGTATAAGCCGTACTTGAACTGTGTGAACTCAATTAAGCTATGCATTCGAAGTTATAATTAAAATGCAAAATATTTCACGTTATTATTTCTGCCAAAAATTATTTAAAAACCTAATGTTTCGTGTCTATGTTTTTTTTTTTTTTTGCATATGCTGCGCATCATTTGCTAAACTTTTATTTGCAGCTCCTTGTCTTTCGAACATAGAAAAAAACTTCAGTCATTTACGCTTCCAGGTTATTTAAACCTCAATGGGGGTCCTAATTCTAAGTGCGCTTGAGATACACATTATAGAAAACAAATGAAAACTTGGCATTAACAAAAGTTGTGCGAATGTTTTCGCTCATGATATTAGCATTTACAATAGATACACAAATGCTATAAAGATGTTATATTTCGTTTCACTTGAAGTCCCACCGCCGCCGATGCTACAATTTGAATAAGCCCATCAAGCAGCGAGAAAAGTGCATGGTCGTGGCACTCCTTCCCTCAGCAGATTTGCTATCACCGACTTCTTCATTTTCTCCATTTGATCGTAGTTTCGACTGCGTTCCAGCTTGAAAGGGAAAGTAGTATAGAAGACATGGGGACGAAAAGAGCTTCCGATCCAGTCAAAAAATTTCTTTCAATGTGACAAAATAAAGAATCAGGGAATAAAATGGGCGGCTATATTATTTACTCTTTAAATTTATTTTTAATAGAGATGTGCGATTATTGGTACTAATTAATAAGCTCTGCATCACTCATAGGCTTCACGGTGTGAAGCAAAGCCACAGTATACTGCCTATTCTTACAGTGTTAAAGCCAGGAATGACGCTTCGCTATTCGATTTTAAACGACATTCGCAGACCCCTAGGCCTGTTTGCTGGTGAATGCGTTCCGTCTGTATTTCACCGCGGTTGAAATAGCAGCTACAGAATTGTCCAGGCCCGGTGACCTCCTCCGTGTAGATAAAGTGCCTAGCGTTCCAGCCGATTCCACTCAGCCTTGCTTTTCACTGTCTTGCATTGGAGCTTAATGCAAGGTTGCCCTAAAATACCTTCATATGCCACAACTAGCGTACACGAACACGATTCATTTGACTTATATTTGAAACCAGTCCCCCTATTTTACGCTCTAAGAAAATGTATAGCAAATTGGTAGGCGATTGTGTTGCACACGTAAAGCGTTCTATCAACACAAACGTTTAGCAATAGTGCCACGGCGCTTTTTCCGAATAGTTTAACGCGTACCATGGTTACACTTGATAGTTGTTCCTAGAATAAAGCAAAACTACCGCTAATCGGACAGATAAACCAGGCGCTCTCCTAGAGTCTTCCATACTTTAATCTTCTTAGGCCAGATTCATAAAAAACCTCTTACCTACGACAACTTAGCTACGAAGTTCGTAAAGTTACGATCATCGTAAGATGAGGCGAGAACGGTATTCACAAACGCGTTCCTAAGTGAGAGGAGGAAAGTTACGACATTTTACGGAGAAACGACGACTTCCGGTGCTGTTGCTATGGCGACGGCGTCTTCGGCAACACGAACAACCAATCGGAGAGCTCGGCATAGTTCGGAGCACGTGGATTTTTAATAACAAACACAGGCTGACTACTCGTTGATAGTCAGCTCTGTGCATGTCCTGTCCTGTCTGTGTGTAAATGTTTAGTGTTCAAGCTGTTTCTCATAAACACAGGCGGCCTTTCCACCACCGCTTGACTGGGGTTCGTGTCCGTGCAGTGATATATCGACGCTAACACGATTTTAACGCTTCGTTGACTGCTACGAAGCCAACTCACCTGTCATTGTTGAAAGCGCCGTGCCAGTCGTTTGCAAAGCGACATAGATAGAAACCAATAGCCGCGGCGTTTTTCGCGGCCTCGGAAATGCAGGAGCGAGCCGACGTTAAAAAAGATAAGTTTGAACTACGAGAGTGTCAGCAAGAGCCACGCAAATACCTGTTCATACTCGGAGCGGACGCGAGCGTTCGATCGAAGTGCTGTATTCGCTCTGTTAGACCGCGTCTTGGCAAGCGCTTCGGGACCGATCTTTTACGATTGCAACTAGATACTGATATGACACTCGGCAAAGAAAGGTATGACCGTCATCGCGTAGCTAACACGAACTGTTATAGCTCGACAGTGATGTAGCGCCGTGTCAAAATAAAAATGGCATACTAATAACAAAGTGTACATACCGTGTTGCGAAGGTAATCCATGCGGCGTTTATTTGAGCTCTATATCACACAAAACAAGAAGGTAGAATCAATGAGAGTCCCTTTGCGACGACAGCGTTCGTCACCGCTGCCTCGGAAAACAAGGAGATCGAGAGGAAGAGATTGACCTCTGACATTTAGGTCAGCGATCAAACTATTCATACGGGAAGGGTCCAGAAGGGTCGCGCGGGCATATTCCATTCAGCAAGCCAGCCGGGCGTGGGCAGACGGTCTTGGCCAAGGACCGTCGGAGCAATGCTGCGCCGGAGTTCGGAGCGGTCGGAGTGCCTGCTAGGCCTATTCTGCCGAGCTCGCTTGGTCGGTGGGATCGTTGCCTTTGTTGCTTTTCCCGGGTGTCTGTGGATTCAGCGTTGATGTTCGTCGTGGTCAGTTTCAAGTACTTCTTCCTTTTTTTCTCTCTGCTTGAGGTCGGGACGCGCGAGAAGAGCATGTAGAAAAATAAATGTCCGTCGGTCGTCGCGACCAAGTAACTGTGCGATGCTGTCGGCCATGCTGATTTGATCGTAAAAGTGCGTAAGACAGCTTCGGAGCTGTCGTAGGATTTTGTCGTAACCTGCGCAAAAGTTACGACAATTTCGTTTCGAGAATACGGATTTTCTCTCAAATATGTCGTACGCACTTTTTTTGTCGTAAGTTCGCTTTGAGAATCCGGCCTCTTACCTTCAGTGCGCACAATTTTAAATAACCCTATACCAAAGTCTCAACAATATTACCACCATTCTGAGTCAACATCATACCCTTGTTTTGCTCTTATCAACGTGATCAACATAAGATGGTAAAAAAAATCTCAAATCGTACCATCATGTTTTGAGCATTGTTTTAACAAAGCTGCGATTAAGAGTTGTGCTGAGAGTCGCAGAGCAACGCTTAAAGTTATTTTTTATTTTAAATGTTGGTCGTTCTGGCCTCGATTTCGGTGGCTGAACGTGTGCCTCCAAGAAAAAAGGTTTTCACTGAAAAATACGCCAAGATACTCCACTAGGGCTACACTCTTAGAAAAAGGGGACCAAAAGGAGGTAACAGACCGCATTTACCACCCACCTCCCGGCCAGGGGGAAAGCGCTCCGCCTGTTACCTCCTCAGGCGCAGCAGACACTAGGAATGCGGTGCTGCAAGGTGAAGTTCGCCGCGAAGGGGCACCAAGGAGGTAAGTATTACCTCCCAGAGGGTGCAACTGTTTGAGCACTGCCAAAGCCTAGGCGCTGCGATTGGCTGTGGAAAGGCGCAAACGAGATCACTAATTGGTCTCCTCGTATGACACGTCATTCTTCGCGCATGCGTGGGAGAGCGCCCGCCCGGCAGGCCGGGAGCGTCGGCGCCTTCCCCGCCGATGCTCCCGGTCATAACGGCATAACGGTCTTTCTTCTCGAACGTTCAACGGAGGCGTCCCAGTGCAGGAACGTTCTTTATTGTTCTGTTTGGCTTAGTCTCTTCTTACGAGGTCACTGAGAGCGCTGCATTGACTTCAGTCGAAGATCCAAGTCGTGTGCACCGTATGCAGGTAAGGAAATTTTCTGCGCGGGCGGCAGTTGGCGTCAGTTATGACCACCTGGGAAGGCGACCTCCGTCTTCCTTAGACAGAGGGTTGGCGGACATTTTGGCACGTTTAAAGGCGTCAAGATTTCGATAAAATTAGTGTGGCGCGAACGCAGACACGGTTTAGACCATCGAAGTTCGATAAGAGCAAGAACAGGCATGACTGTCGCTTGCACTAGCGAATATTTAGAAGGTTGACATACGCTAACCTGTGGCGTAGCCAGCGTATTCAGCAGCTTTTCCCGGTGTATTTGTGTGCGGGTGGAGGAAGCGGGAGAGCGGCGGCCCGGCGAGCCTGACGGCCGGGCGACAAGACGCCGTTTGAATCGGGGGTTGCCTACGTTTAAGGCGTGAGGGGGTCGGAAGTTTTCTCTTTTTGGGGCTGTTGGTGTGTCGCCTTGGACGTTAAATTGAGGATCTGATCAAATATCTGAAAATCTCATAAGGTGGTTTTTGTGTTTTTTTTTTCGCAGAGCAGTAGTCGATCAGGCATTCATTAGCGGCAGCGGCCAACTGGCGCGATTAATTCTCAACGTCGTTGATATTTGTAAAAGTCAGTGTTAAACACTAATTTTTAATATCACCCTTTTTTAATTTAACGAGGTTTAATAAATAGTTTGGTAAAATGTCACGTTAACTTGAAATACCAAAAATAAATGTCTGAGCTAATTATTCGTGCGCTTCACAAACATTAATAGTAGAATATTACGGAATAAGGTCATGAAGTTGTTACCAGCAGCGAGACTAGCAATTATATTGGCTTGCATTTTCTTTGCGTGTGATCAGGCATTTCTAAAAGTCTGATAATTCCGTAGGCGAGTTAGATATGGCTTAAGTTTGCATTATTTGAAGTTGATTGAATATATTTCTTTCTTCCCGTGGCAAAGTTGCAAGGTGATTTCGTCGAGGGTACTGGATGCCCTCTACCTTGGACTCATCTCGTGACGGTTCTCAACACGGTTTACTGCAGGTAAGCGTAGTCCGATATTTGATCTTGATTTTCTTGTTCCCATTTGTGCCCTTGAAATGGGGCTCTTGATCTTTATGTTTATTTTGTGTGTGTGCTGTTTGTTCATTTCCGAGAGAATATTGAGGGTATACTTCGAGTAAATAAATTGGGGTAAGACACGCAAGGCTCTTGAGTGCGTCTTTTTCTGTGGTATTTTTAGTGTTTTCGTCCTTGTGTGCTGTTCTTCTCATCTCTAAATAAAACATACATTCAATTTTAAATTTTAATCTGGTAAATTACTTCGGCAAAATTTTTTCATACTTGCCGAAGTTCGATATTTGGCAGTTAGAAATTATTCGTGCGCTTCGCAAACATTAATAGTAGTATATTACTGAATAAGGTGATTAAGTTATTGCCGGCAGAGAGACTAGCAAATATATTGTTGTCTTGGCATTTTTTCTTTTGCGTGTGATCAGGCATTTTTAAACGCTGATCATTCTGTAGGCGAGTTAGATGGCTCAAGTTTGCATTATTTGAAGTTGATTGAATATATTTCTTTCCTACTGCGTCAACGTTGTAGGGTGATTTTGTCGAGGGTACTGGATGCCTCCTACCTTGGACGCAACTGCAGGTAAGCGTAGTGAGATATATTATTTTGATGTTCTTGTTCGCATTTCGGAACTTGAAATGACATTCTTGATTTTAATCTTTTCTTTGTGTGTGTGCTGTTCGTTTATTTTCCAGAGACAATTCAGGGTATACTTTGAGTAAATAAATTAGAGTAAGACATACAAGGCGCTTGAGTGTGTGTTTTTTGGTGTTTTTGTTTTCGGTGTGTTCTTTTTCTGTGTTTTTGTCCTTGTGTGCTGTTCTTCTCATGTATAAATAAAACATACATTCAATTTTAATCTGGCAAAGCACTTCGGCACAAATATTTGCATATTTGCCGAAGTTCGGCAGTTAGGGTTGGCGGTCATGGGGGTCTGCTGTGGTGCTGAGTAGCTAAAGTGATGTAGCGCTCTGTGGTGTATGTTCTTCCTCTGTCCTTGTCTTAAAGCGCAATTATGTTTTTTCACATACAATACCAACTTGCCCAACAATCAGCACTTTTATATACTAACCTGCTACAGTAGTTGTACCCCTTTGACTATGATTTGTTAGTCTTCTAAGTAAATAAGGGTGGCAAATATAAACATGACCGGCGAACACAAAGTGCTTACTAATCTACGATTACCGCCCGCCATGTGATAATTTTAGTCAGTCGTGGTTAGTCAACAGTTAAACTAGTCACGTCTGGTAAGTATGGTTGATGCTTTATAATGCTGGAATCAGTGGCCCATCAAATGCTCCAAATTTGTCTTAAAAAAATCTAATATTTCTTCACGGTCTCTTTAAATTGGGAATGATATGTTTCAACTTTATATCAGATGATTTCCAGATTTTTTGGTTCCAGGCAGGCAGTACAATCTACCCGGTGGCTGTCAGCTCAAGCCTAATTAATCCTGAGGCGCCCAGCTATGTGGCAGTGGAGGGAGACCTCGAAGCCGAGTCGCCCGCTGAGGCAGTCCTGGTTTCATTCTGCCTCTACTTCACCATTAGCTACGAGTACCATCACCAGTTCAGGCGCAGATTCATTGCACTAGAGTACTTAATTGATCTGAAACACTCAAATGTTAAGTCACGTGCAACACATTGCTTTCAAACCTAAGAGAAATGCCAAAAAGTATTTTCTTTTTTTAATGCCTTTTTATGCAGGTTTAGGATTTTTTTAATGTTGTTTGTTTGATGCTTCTTTTTTGTTTGACATAAGGCACGATGGTTGATTCTGAGAGTTACAGAAGGTCAATGATATTGCTTTATAGTCACATATTAGTAATTTCCGAAATCACAGCTTTTTGCTTTGTGCCGAATTGGCATACTTAATTTATTTCAGTCTACTTTATACTTGGTGCCTGAAAGCATTCGACGGTTGTGGTTCCATGTTCACACTGATTTGTGCTTGCAAGGTCAAAACCGTTTTTCGCGATTCATTTGAAGTGGGTTAGATCCCTTTGGCCCTCGCGGTAGTTTGTTGCAGCTCATTAGCAGCAGGAGATACGGGCTCTTTCTTCTTTCCACATTAGAATAGCAAATCCCAGAGTCTGCTTTCCTCTACTCCAGCGTTCATTCCAGTACTGTGGATAGGACGGGCATAGTGTACTGCTGTCCTTGTGTTGCAACGCACTAGTCATTGCTAGTCGTGTCTTGGTTTGTATTGCTGTTTGCAATATGTGTGATATAGAATCTATTTTATATCAGAGTGCGTTCATTTTGATTCTGGCTTGTACAAGACTCAGTCAGGTGAGTTCACCCCGGTGAAGCTTTGCTATTCCAAGCAGTGTTCTAAGCATTCACTGTTATTTTCTGGGTAGACACTTATGGTTTATGTCCTTTTCTGTGATAATTTTATTGACTGTCGCGAACTAGAGCCCAGAAACTGTTGTTCTAGATGCCTTTATTGCGCTTAGTGGTTTCATCTTAGAACTTTTATAAGATGTCTAGTCATGCCATTGATATTTATGCCATTTTGTTTGTGACAGCCACAATAAAACATTGTCACTTACTTTCAGAACTAGGCCGTCTTCATCTATTCTAAGGCCCACCCTAAAAACATGTACTATCACACCCACAAAGGGCCATAGTACCTTTTTTTAGGGGTAAAAGTGATTCCAGCAAGCGTACATTTAGCCTGTATTAAGGTGGTAAACTGGGCCAGTTGGTTCCTGTTATACATGATGGGAAAAACAGCTCGGAAAGCGCGGACTACAGGAACAAACACGACAGGGCAGCACTGTCCTGTCGTGTTTGTCCCTCGTAGTCCGCGTTTCCTGAGCTGTTTTCCTCATCGTGTACATTTAACCCCAAAGTGGATCATAGTTGCCTCCAAAAGGAGGTAAAAGCAGCACCCTCAATTATGTCGTCTTACCTCTTTTAAAAGGGTTGAAATTACCCCCTAAAGGAGGTAAAGGCTGACCATTAAAGGATGCACTTTTAACACCCAAATGAACTAAGGTTACCTCCAAAAGGAGGCAATGTTGCACCCTAACCCAGAGGGTAAGTTTGCACCCTCGTTGCAGGAGGTAACGTTACCTCCAAAAGGGGTTGCCCTGTGTGCAAGTCGGTTACCCCTTAAGGAAAGTACCACAGTACCCTTTTTTTAAGAGTGTACTAAAGCTACTAACTCAGTATTTATAGTTCAAGGAAAAGTGCATTAAAGGTGTTCGTTTGTTCGCCGTAGGAGGTGGCGCGTCTTAACGTTCAGGTTCGCACCCCCTATAGCAGAGTAGGTGAGAATAGGATTAGGGCTATTGTTTAGAATGTTGCAGTGTGCCAATATCCCAGCCCACGACAGAGTATGAGGCGTGTAGGTGGATGTTGAACACTCCACCAGTGGGGCAATTATTAATTATAAACAACATCGGTTTTCTAGAAGAAACACAGAGCCACGTACGAGGTGGCAATAAGTTGACTCCTAAAATGTCAATTAAAAAGAAGCGAAAACAATCAGCGTGTGAATCGATGTGCGCTTTCCTTTTTCAAGCGTAGAATATAGAGAAAATTGTATTGCTCGTATTACAAACGCCCACTTGCTTCGGAAATGACAACACAAGAACCACCTCACCACCCGAGACGCTAAAAAACATGTTTTCAACCAAGAAACTATGCTTGTTTTTGATAACGCACAGTTCACGAAAGACCATGTCCGAATTACAGGCGCGGGATGTCCACTCTACATATTTGTTTTTATATTGCAACAGAGCGTTATTAGAAATCCAGCGTCCACGCCCGCTGTAATTATAATATCGTAGCAATCCGAAATCAGGTGCTCCCCAAAAAAAGGCGCATCCAGGAGAGAAAAAAAATATTACGCGACAGACTTTCAGTCGCCAAAGCGAATAGAGTTAAGGTTCAATCAGGGTAAAAATAAAATTAAAATAAACTGCAAGATGCCAGTGTGAAGAACTGATTCAAAACACGCAATACTTAATCTAGACACTCGAACTGCAACCGGCCTGGGTGATTCACCATTCTCCAGGCGTACCATGCGACGTTCAATGAAACCAGAAGCAAGTTCCATAGGGGTGGGGGTTGGGGGGGGGGGGGTAAGTACGAAAGAGGAAAGGAGACAATTGCTGAAGGAAAGAGATCGCAGGCGAAAGAGGCGTGTCCGCGTTATTAAGCCTAATCACCGGAACAACGCACTGCTGGGTCGCTGATTCGTACGGATTTGGTGACCGGTAAAGGACTCTAATTAATATTGGGGATCGGGCTGATTGAACCAGCCGACGTTAGCGTCTCAGGGCATGCGGTTCTGCGCAATGGAGCTCGGGCTTGGTTCATGGCATAATCTGATGGTTATTTCTCTCAGTAGACGGCCTAATAGGATAAACCATGGAAATAAAGAATCAAGGTGTCACGCTAAGGTAGAGCGAAAGTCTAATGCCAAGCTTCATTTCGTTGCTAACTAAAAAAAGAAAAAAATATATGTTCCACGAGCCGTGCATTTTGACAAATGTCAAATCTTTTAAACTTTGAAACATGGTTTTTTAATTAAGGCCGCTGCGATAATTCAAATCACTACCTACATGAGCTTCGTGAATAAAGAATAAAATAAAAAAGCAACAGAGTTGGTGTAAAGTGAAGTTTTGTCAAATGCTAGACCGCTTTTAGCACTAAAACGGGCGGCATATATTTAGGTATTGTTGGGGTTAAAATAAAATTTTAGAACTAGCTAATTATAACAAAGTAAAAATAAATAATATTAAATATCAGGTGAAAAAAAAACGTCGATCCTGTTCGTGACGCTGATGTTCCTCATATTAAAAAAAACAAAAAAAAAAACAAAAAAAAAACAGTTGAAATTTTGATTTTTTTAGAGCTGCGTTTCCGCGTCACTTGTTAGTAGATCTTTAATCGATGCCTTAGTTTTCTTCAGGCATGCAGGTGGAAGTTTTTACAGGCATAGTAAGATGTCATTGCTCATATCCTGGTTTGGAAAAAATTACGAAGAGCGACAAAGAGTGTGTCTAGAGGGATATTTTACGTTACTTAAATTTGTAGGTTTTGTTTGCGTAAGCAAGACGAAGACGTACACCGTGCATCTGGCGCTCTACGTTTAAGGAAATTCATGAAGGTATTCACAACTTAAAGAGCCACTGACGTGGAGCTCTCAGCCCCCTCTAAGCCTCGTCCATAGATCAGCGGCCCCGCCTGTTTCTACTGGGCTGGCTTGGCTGCTCGGCCGAACGCGCTTACAAGCCTAGTGTCTCCCTGTCACGACGTTCACAGCGTGTACTCTCGTTACTGACACCGCGCGCTCGTCGTGCCAGCAGAATGCGGTAGCCTCCGACATTGTCTATTTCATCACCGTCCATGGAGGTAGGAAGCGTCTGGATGTGATATGAGACCACAAAAAGTAGAGCGAGAAGTGTGGAGGGACGCGCCCCCAACGATTTGCAAAACCAAGAGACGCTAATGGACGAAAAGGAGAGCCGACAATTATAAGCCGTCTTCGTCACGCTCGGGGCCCTCGGTCCCCGAGGGCGACCAATACAGCCGCTGGCACCAAGTCAGCCATTGCATCCTCTATACTCACAAGGCCAGGCAGTTCGACGACGGAGCCATAGTGTGCCCGGTCGCAGATTTAGAGCGCGAGGATCTGGTAGCAGAGAGCACTTCTCGGGGAGCCTGGTATTTAGCGCAGAGCTTTTGCAGAGGCGAAAACCCGAAACATGGTTTTCAAACCCGACGAGAAACGAAGCGGTAGCGCGAGGAACGCGAGGAGCATGAGCGGACATTCCATCGCTCGGGAGAAGTGTGTTTTGGCGTCTCGCCGCGGCGTTGCGCCCGTTACATGACGATCCATTCCCCATTTGTTGTCTGCCGCTCTACCTTTTCACTTGCGGTGGTCAGTTTCACTTTCGGCGGTCACATTGTCAGCATATAGAAGGCTATGAGTCAGCTCTCCTTTCCGTACAACAGAGTCTATTACTCGTGATTGGCCATCGCTGGGGCCGCGTCCCTCCACACTTCTGGTTTCATAACTGGTTGCATGATGTCACTCTCAAAAGCTTCCTACCTCCGTACCACCGTTTGTTGTCGTCTGCAATGCCCCTAAGATGCGCCCATAAAAACGGCACAAAGACGTCCGTTGTCACCGTCGTCCGTGTGCATTCTCGCCCCGTGTAAAGACGTGTGCAACGCTCGCAAGACGCAATCATAACACGGCGTTCTGGCGTTCCATCATTGACGAAACGCGGTTATATACAAGCCTCTGTGAGCGTCTGTTGATGTGAGCTAATAATCGATCGAGAGGTCTAAATAAATGAACGAAAACAAGTATGCAGCTCTTCCAGCTTTTGTCTTATTTTGTTTTCGCGTGACATCTGCGAGCAAGGTGGGTGACGGTCAGATGCACATTTACAACGCTGCCTAAAATAATTCGCTTCGGCCACTGATCTCTATTGTAGTAGGCAGGATCGCGGACCGCGGCCTCGGCAGCTGGGGCCGAGTGTCGCCACCGGCGGCCATTGATTGAAACCAGCCAATGCATGGGACTCTATGGGAAGAACGAGAAAAAGTGCCGTTTCCCCCGTTTCTGAGCTGTTGTCGGCACTGAAACTTTTTTGATGCTTTTCGATAAGGCCGTCAAATAGCTTGCGTACGAGCATTAAAACGGACAGCCCTCGCAGTTCTTATAAATAAATATTTTGTGGTCGAGACTGACTCCGCTGCAGTGCAGCTCAATGAGGCGAGAGTTACCTAGAGCTACCGCGGAGTCGGTGGCTGTTTCGTTGAGTTGGGTTTAGCAGACGACAAGCTCGAAGGCTTTGCTACGCGGAATTCGCTCACTCCAGGAAAGCCGCTGTCGAGATGGAACTTCTTTGTCATTCATCAACTTCTGGGCTTCCCCGAGGACGGTCTCATCGACGGCAAGTTCCTTGTTTACTCCCCTCCGAGAGCAAGCTCGCCAGCCCAGCCGTAGGTGCTCCGGTACGTTTGATTTTTTAACCGGCGTTCGAAAGTTTGACAAATACGAATTTAATCTCCAAACACCCCACATAAGGATCGCATCACACCATAAAATATTTGCCTCCGAGCATAGCGTACCTGCTTCAATATTCTTACTTTTTTGCGTTGGATCCCGATCCGCGATCCAGCCTACTACAATAGAGATCAGTGGCTTCGGCAATACAGGTACGCTGCAAAACTCGATTAGCTAAATGGAGTTAAAAAATGAAGTCAACATATCTGAACTAGTTTCATTCGAGGTGAGCGCCTAATTGCCTTTATCCAAAAGGCCCGCGAATTATTATGTATGTCGGTATTGAAACAAAGGTCGCAATCACGATGGTTGTACCGTTCGGAACAGCGTGGCCGATTTCACGGGAACCGAAACCTTTATTCGGCATAAACACGAGAAAACAAACAAATTATACCCAATCAAGCATAATACAACGTGTAATTTATTATTACTATATTCTCTTAATGAAGTTTTTTCAGGTGGGTGCCATAATGCAAAATACAACATTTTCGCAAAAATAACAAAAAATGGAAACAACTTTATAGTACAGATGAACAAATACAGTATCAAAGGAGCTAACTTAAATTATATGCGAATGATGATAATGATGGCTGCCTAACAACTCTCTCAGCGAGGTCATTCTGCTCAATTATTTTTCGTGGAAAATTGAATAAAAATGAATACGTGAAACAATTATTACGCGATTGAAAAGGAGTAATTGTTAAAACATGCCTTTGTCGAGAAGCATGTCAATTCGCAGTGCTCATTTTCCCCAACAAATGCAGCCCTAGCGATTCAAACCAAATGCCAGTTTTCAGAACTAACTGTTATCATAATCAAAATGTATGTGATTTTCTAAAGTTTTCAATGGGAAAATGGTACAATTGGAAATAAAGAGCATGCAAAACATACTGGCAAGGACAAGAGGGAAGAGGGAAACGACACAAGCAGACTTCCCTTGGTCTTATTTTTTGCGCGCTCTTCATTTTCGATTGCAGCATGAAGCAACTCGCCTACATTGCGACTTTAATCCGGGTATATGGTGCCCTTGTTCGCCCGTTTTCGGTAACTGGCGCCAGAGAACTCCACGTATTCGATAACTCTGTACGCACTGATGTTTTGCACCCTGCCTTTTGTGTTACCTACGATGTTTCGGAAGATAAGAATACCCGAGAAAAATGTCCCTGATAGAATTATAGAAAAAGTGATTATTTTAAGCTGTAAGAGTTTTTTCAGAGACCATTATTGGACGCCAGCCCTAAAAGACGAAATTCTAGACGCCGCTACCTAATATTTAATTCAGATTGTTAAAAAAAATGAATGGACCTACTCATAAACTTGCATTAAGTAATCTAAATGTCCGCCTTTTTTCTCTCAAGAATTAAACTTCTGAATGCAAAAAAACACCTTCATAAACTGTATCAGAGCATCTGTCTAGACTGGTGAAGCGTGAAGTTGATTACTGACCGGACACTGGCAAGAAAATTAGACAAATATTTCAAACAAGTCTAAACTGCAACAATTGAAAGTTCTATTAACCGGAAACTTGATACGACTTGGAAATATGTCAAGCAGAGTGCAAATTGAAAGGAATAACAATATATGCATACGTAGTGACACTTGTTACGTACCGTTTCCATTCAAAGTTGCAAATCGTTTCCAAATCTTTTTTTTTTTGTGAAAGCTACTGAGCATATATGTTTCCTCGTGGTGCAAAATTTAACAATATTTATTTCCGGGACTCACTGTCTATCACTCATATTGATATGAATGAAGTTCAAGATGAAATCACAAATATCAAGTCAAACTTATCAGTAGATCACAAATCACAAATCAAATCACAAATATCAAGTCAATGTGCATTGTAGTGTGCTCATTACTAAACTTTCGGAGCAAGCGTGTGCTACTCTGAATTATGTTTACCTTGTTTAACCCTTCGCACTGTATATAATTGACACCACTATCCTGTGTAAGCACTAGATTACCTGTCTTTATATATGTTCCATTGTCCTTTCACTCATATGTTGTGTTTCTTCTGCGGATGTAAAGGGGAGGCGGGGGCTTCGTCAAGTAGCGACATGCTGCTTTTTTCCCTGCCTTCCCCTCTCAGATGGAGAGGAAATAAAATTGATTGATTGATTGATACCAAATTTTATTGACAAGTGTTGTGCCAATGCATTCGTTCCTGCTTTATGTCACATATTTAACCTTTCCTTGAAATCTGTTTTTTTTCTCACCATGTGAAACATCAGTTGTCTTGCCAGTGTTCAAGAGCGCGACACTTCGATACTAAACAACTATTGACCAATATCTTTTTTTTGTGTATTAACAAAGAAGTTTGAAATAACCATACACTTGGGTTGTTTCCTATTGCTTAAACATAAATTTCTAGTGTCCAAATCGGCTTGTGAATGGCCCTCCGGTGGAAACGAATATTTTTTTATTTATTGATCATTCAGTTCTTATAGCTTTTTTGAGGCCAACTAGATGTAATTTATTTTTACATAGCGAAGGCCTTTGATAAAAAAAAATTCATGATTCACTTCTTTATAAGTTGCCCTAATATGGTTTCTCACAGAATCTTCTAAGTAGGTTTTAAACCTACTTTACTGTTCACCAAAGTAGCGTTTGGATATCTAACAGCTATTTTGATGTCTTCGAACTCACATCTGGGATACCCCAAGGCTGCTGCCACCCCAAAGCTTACAGGCGTTCATCGGTGGCAGCTGTACAGTGGACGCTAAACACTGAAAGCTCACTTTCATTGTTGCATATCCACTATCGCCTGGACCGACCACAACCACCTGATCCTGCTAAAACGACACGTTGCGGTCCCTAATCACCGGCCATGACATCCTTTGTGATTGACTGCATCTCTTCGACGCATCATCTGACGTCAACTCTAGCGTGCTATAAAAGCAAGCGGACAACGACGGCTACCCTAACAGGCGTTCAGCGGCGGCAGCAGTACAGTTAACGCCAAACACTGAAACCGCACTTTCATCGTTGCAGGTTGGTGTAATACTTTTGTAAAACCTCCCTAGAATCGTAGCTGCTGCCACTGCTGAACTGCTTTTGTGTATCTGTGTGTCATGAAGGACGAGGGTCTATGTTTGGCCTGTCAGAAAGCTCTACCAAAGAACGGTGTTTTTGTGACATGCACCGATTGTGGGTGCGGTTACCATTTCAGAAATTGCGCTGATGTGAATGAAACCGATGAAAAAGCAAAAAAACAAACTGGAAGTGTTAAACATGCCGGTTAGCAAAAACAAGGAGCACTCAGAACTCGAAGAAGACAAAAAAAGGACAGAAACCTGATGCTAGGACGCTGCTAGCCGAAATAAACGGAAAACTTGCAGGTCTAGCGGCGATTACAGAAAAAGTGAATGAACTAGTGAGCATAAAAGACACTGTCACTAAAATTGAAGATTCGGTTCAGCACATGTCTCTACAGTATTTTGAAGTTCTGAAACATATTAAGGAGAAGAACAAAGAAGTAGCAGAAATAAAAAAAACTTGAAGAACATGTAGAGAAAAACAGCGGAGGTGCAGAGCTTCAGCAACTCAGGATGAGCGTAGAAAACTTAGAGCAATACAGTCGGCGCCAAAATCTTGAAATACATGGCTTGCCGTTGAAAGAGCGAGATAATCTTTTCGAAACTGCAAACGAACTGGCGGCACAGCTTAAACTCCCAGAAATCATAAAAGCCAACATCGAGGCACTACATCGTCTGCCAGCTCGTGCTGGCAAGATTCCTGTCGTACTGGTGAGCTTCACGTCTCGAGCAACACAAGAACAGTGGATTAACAAGAACTCAAGGTTGCGAGTAGTCGAGTCTAACATACGTTTGCTTGGAAATCTGACAGCGGCAAACAATAAATTGCTGTGGCTGACGAAAAAAAAAGGCAGAACAGCAAGGCTATCAGTTGACTTGGCAAAAACATGGAAATGTATTTGTTCGAAGAAGGCCTGGCAATCGAGTTATCAAGATCGGAGGGCAAGACAACCTGCAGAAGGTAACCTAGAATCAAAATAAGTGCGCGTAGCGGACTTTACTTTTCGTTAAAAATGATTGATAACCAAATAAAATGTTCGTACTATTATTATGCATCCTTTAATCAATTTGCTCCGAATATCCCAACCAATAGTCTAGGACTATCGCTTTTTCACTTGAATGCTAGAAGCCTAAAGAATAAACAAGATAAGCTAGAAATATATTTGCACAACATGCACATACAATTTGATATTCTTGCGTTCACTGAAACACGGATAACCGATAGAGATGACGCTGTTCCACTTGACGGCTACACGGCTGAAAGTGTCTATCATAAAGATAGACGAGGAGGAGGAGGAGTTTGTTTGTACATTTGACACAATCTTAGCCACAGTGTTCTGACTTATTTTTCCTTAGTCTGTTATGATTATGAGTCACTTTCTCTTAGATGCGGACAGTTGATTATAGCCGTGATCTATCACGCGCCATCTGGCTGTGCGGCTAACTTTTTTGATTTCATTGAGAGCCTTTTGATCTATGCTACATCTTCGGGTCTTCATTTGACGTTGATCGGTGACTTCAATATCGATATCCTGTCCTCTTAGCCCAACGTGTATAAAATTTGTGGAACTTGTACAGTGTTATGTGTTTTTTTCTATGTTATTGATAAGCTCTACTAGAGTTACCTCGGACGCGGCTACGCTGATTGATTTGTGTATAACAAACTGTGATCCCAGCGAACATTCAAGGGTCTGTTGGAACATTAGTGATCATCTTCCAATATTTTTTTTAAAGATATAAGAAAAGCTGTGTGTCTGCTCCTCCTTTAGCATACCGACCTATTATAAAGAAAACCTCGACATATTCTACAATTTGGTTTCAAATACTAATGGGGAGTTTTTATGCAATGGGTGTGATCCAGACGCATGATATGATATCTTTGTGAATAGGATTAAATTATTGTATGACCGCGCATTTCCGTTAAGAATATTAAAAAAAACATAGAAAGTCAGAAAAGGCATGGGTGACTCTAACACTTTATTGGAGAATAAAGGACCGAGATTGTTTGCACGATACATTCATAAAGCTCAGAGACTAAGAAATCTCATTAACTACGAGAAACTCCACAATAAACTGAGCGCGGACCTGAAAAAGGCACGACGTAAATATTATACCAACAAATTTATAAGCTTACTAGGGTATCCCAAGGAAATATGGAGCACTGTGGTACTTTTGATCTCCAAAAATATATATATATACCTCCAAGTGAACCCGCGACTGACGGCATAAGTTACACAGGTATACAGCGCTCTGATATATTTAACACTCATTTCTTAACATCAGGTGCACCCTCATCTCCACAACCAGTGTAGGCAATATCATGTCATATATAAGTCACAGCATATCGAACTCTCTTTTCTTTTCTCCTACTGATCAGGAAGAAATACTCACACTGATTGCTAGCCTTAAAAATAACACTGCTGCAGGTGAAGACGGCCTTAAAGCCGAACCAATCAAAGCCACATCCAGAAATATAGCTGCTCTATTAACACACATACGTAACGTATCTTTGTCAACAGGTTGTTTTCCCAACCGAATGAAAGCAGCGCGAGTCTGTGTTATACATAAGGGTGGTGTACAAAGCGACCGAAACAATTATAGACCAATACTCAGTATTACATGTTTATTCAAAAAATTTGGAACACATAATAAACAGCCGATTGATTTGCTTCATTACAAAACATAAAATAATTACAGAAAAACAGTCTGGCTTTCAGAAGAATAAGTAAACAGAAATGGCACTCGTTAACATTAAAGTTAAAATCATTACCAATATTGAAAATAAACAATACACAATCGGAATATTCCTTGACTTTAAAAAAGCTTTTGACTCCATTAAGCACAAAATACTTTTAAATAAACTCAGTATATACTGAATGAGAGGGAAAGCGCTAGAACTAGTGTCTTGTTACTTGAGCTGTCGGTCACAATTCACCATTTCTGACGGAATTAAAACAGATCTTAAACAAATAGCATGTGGTGTTCCGCAGGGTTCCATTTTAGGACCATTGTTGTTTCTTGTTTATATTAATGATATAGTTAATATTTCTCAAAACGCAGAAATAGTATTATATGCAAACAATTCGAACGTCATGTTTTCACACCCTGATCTCCGACAACTTGAATATACGTCCAATGATCGGTTAAATAAATTATCTACGTGGCTAGTTACAAACCAGCTTGAGTTGCACAATTCAAAACTAAATATATTGTGTTTAGGGCAAAAAAAAATAAGTTGCTTATCAATGACATCGACATTAGGTGTAATTCCTATAAACTAGTAAAGGCTGAGTATATACAATTTTTGGGTGCGTGGTTTTATGAAGAACTTATTCTGGACAACTTATATAACCAAGTTATGTTTAGTCCTCTCTCAGATCAATCGGCATTATGCACAAAGTAAGACATTGATTACGAATATGGCTAAAGCGTCAAATATACTATGCCCTTATTCACTCTCATATGCATTACTGCTCACTGGTTTGGGGAACAACATCAACAAGCAACAATGATAAAATACTAGTTCTTCAAAAGAAGGCTCTTCGATCCATCGAGTGCTTGAGATATAATGAACATACCTCTATTTATTTTCAAAAGCATAGTTTGCTCACTGTTCAGTAGTTAATTACCTTCAACCTAACAAAAGTTTTTTTATGACTATTTCAAAAACAACAGGAGTTTTTCTTAGGTCAATTTCTTTAATATAAATTCCCTACAACTTACGACGTTTAATGCATGTTAAAGAGAGGATACGCACGAACTATGGAGATGAAACTTTAACACAGCAAATGACATAACTTCTCAATAGGTGTCCACAAATTTTAGATATTTCAGAAATAGCAACATCTGTCAATAGTTCAAAAAAAATTAAGACCTTCATTTTTGAAAGCGTGTAATACCTTGCGTAGAGATGTATATATTGTCTTTCGAAGTATTTTTTTGTTTTGCATAGCATTGTGTTCCTTTGCATTGGATTGTTCCTCTTTATTTTTTTGCAGTGCGTTGTGTTTATTCGAGTGTGCGTGTGTGAGCTGTTGTTTGTTTTGCTCAGTGCATTGTGCTTTGTTTTATTTTAATTATATATATGACTATATATATATATTTTTTTTTCTTTTTTGCTGCGTTGCTCTGAAACCTGTATGGGGCGTGGGACGCTGGTCAGATGAAGGTTTTCAAATTTTGTTCCTGCCACCCCAACCAAAATGGCTAATAAATGAAAAATAAATATAGCAAAGGGCCCCTCATATTCTTCCTAGTCATAAACGACCTTGAAGTGTGCCTAAATATTTCGCGTTTATTAATGTTTGTTGATGGCATTAAGGTATTTGGAAACATAAGATTGTCCTTTGACTGAAGTGTATTTTACAAAAGAATCTTGATTGTTTTTTTAGTGGTGTTCAGTAATATTCTTGGTGATTAATCCAGACAACACAAAATACTGACAATGTCACAAAAATGCGAGATTTTATGTTCCTTTATTTTCTTCAGTTTGCTGCTATCGCACGCGTCACCATGATTCATGTTTTCAGAATGTATTTCGACACCAGATTTTTTTTCTGGTCATGTCACTTAAATTGTTGCCTTTTTTGTAAAAATGCTTAATTTAATTTCCCGCCTGTCAATTCGCTTTAGAAATTCTTTTTTTTCATTGTACATCTATTTCACTGTTCTATACGAGCAAAACTTGAGTTCAGTAGCTTCGCGTGAGAATCGATAGTGGCTTTTAGTATGTCACTAATTGAAACCGTAAAGATACGTTTTATTCTTATTATATATGATATAGGTATTTCAGCAGAATATAAAACTATAACTACAGCTGCCTAATCAAAAGAATGCATTTACAAAATCTATCTAATCGACGACTCATCTCTGATATTATAATTCTACTCACAGAAATACAAGGTCATTTGAATGCAGACCTACTAAGCTGTTTGCATTTTCTTTCCTTGGAGGAAAAACAGTACCATTTCTTCCCATGCAACTCTCATTTAACCATTTAGAGTCACCATGTTTGAATATATTTGAAGAAATTAACTTTTTTACGCGTAAAATAGCTTTTAAACTTCATGAATAAGACTTTTCTTTGTAATGTAGTCTATTTTCTTTTCTTTTTTTATAAACTCTTAAGTTCGTGAACATTACAAATATCATCAGCATCACCGTCATCATTTATAATACCTTGAAGGAGCTTACGGGCATCACACAAAAAAGGGGGCGTGGGCGCAAGCTTGAGAATATTGCCCTAAAACGCAAAGAAACAGGAAAAATAAACACTCAGATACCTTTATAAAAAAAGGACGAATTAAACAGCGAAATACACAATCAAAACATTTCTACAAACACAAATCGTATTCGTTGCTGCGATCGGGTGGTAAATTGGGATATGTCTTATGATCTGTTTGGGACACAAAACAATTAGGCAGGTTATTCCAGTCTTTTATTCTTAAAGGGGCCCTGCAATCATATTAAACGTCTACCATTTTTGCGGTTTCCACGTCTCTTGGAATTCGGACAAGCCAGCGGGCACGAAGAGAGTAAGTAAAAATCAGTGCGTCGTATTTTAACTGGACGACGCGGAAACCTCCTCCACCTATGGGGGCGACCCGCGGTGCCGAAAGCGCGCGATATATGACGTCTTTGCTACTGGGCTTACTACTGGCCAGAGCCACTAGAAGCTTCCTTTTAGTCGAAATGCAAATTATAAGTGGCGCGAACCGTTTCAATTATTTATAAACGTAGTTTTTGTTGACTATTTTATATCAGAAAAGAAACAAATGCCGTTTAGAAAGTACGGAAACAAGAAATGACCCGTCGACATACCAGCCACCAAGCGGTAAAAAAGGCGGCGCATACTAGAAAGGTGTAGTGGGATAAGGCACCAACGAGCGTCGAGCGTAGAAAGGTCCCGGATGTACGCGGCGGCGCTGCGGTCATATAGACTGGAGGATCCGACCGGTTCCAAGCGTTCCCAAGGACTTCGGCGAGCAGCTTTGGTTTGCGATTTGTCTTTTTTTCGGTATGGCAGCGCGAAGTGGCTCCCATTCTGAACTGATTTTTAACCCATGTTCGCCGTCGTTTGTGGCCAATAAAGTGTCATGCCGAATTAGTGTTTAATCGAGCATCAAATGCAATGCGATCCACCTTGGCTGCCCCCTTCGTACAGCCTAGCCAGAACATGCTTTAGTGGCACCCTCTCGATCCGTCGACACTCGCTGAGCTCACTACCGCTCCCGTAGTTCACGGCCACTCACGCAACCAAGGACGTCATGAAAGAGGTTATATTCTGACTATTTCTGTAATTTTAGTTTGCCTATAACTTTTAAAATAAAGCGAAATTCGAGAAAAGTTTTATTAAGTTACTACGTTCAGTGCGCTCAAGTTCGGTGCAAATTAAAAAAAAAGAAAAAAAAACTGTGAAAGAGTTTTTGGAGGGCCCTTAATGGAAAAGTTGAATTAAGAAACGTGACCGATGAAGCGAACATTTGACGAACTTTAGAGATGTTTAAATTTCGAGGAAATACACGAGTGGGTGAGGATAATAAAGTTCTGATGGCATAGTTATGACAGTAAATATTGTGAAATAGAGACAGGCGCGACAAAGTTATCCTAGACGAGGGTAGATCATAGTTAGTTTTGTTCGTAACTAAGTAATGCTCGTGTCTCGTGAGAATTTTTCAAAATATGAATCGAATCACGCGATTTTCAAGCGTGTCTATATTTGTTATCAATGAAGGTTGCCAGGGGAGCAAGATGCGAGACGCGTGTTGAAGTTGTGATCTTACGATGTACTGAAGGCTAGCTGTTTTACTAATGATGGTGCTAGTTTTAGATTCTATCGAAGATAGCCAAGACAGCGTCTAGCGTTGGGCAGAAGATGTGCCATATGTGTGTTACATAAGAAATTGTCAGATAAGTGAACGTCGGATACTTTTACGATAGATATTTGATAATTACCTTGTTGCACATCTAAATAAAAGACAGTTGACTATGAGCACTCCTGAAGGAAATATGTTGGGCTTTAGAAGTGTTTATTGTCGTTACCCAATTTTTACAGCTGTCTGCTATTAGGTTAAGGTAGGGATGCAGGTTTCTGCTAAAATAAAAATTACATACAGACCGGTGAATTACTTAGTCTATAGCAAAGTGTCGAATACAAGATTTATGTGATCAGGAAGATCATTTAGAATTGTAGATCTAAGCAGAGGGCAAATAACACTCTCTTTGAAGACTGGATCATATAGAAGCATAAGATGACGAATAGTTGTTAATTACAGTATGCTGGGTACGATTAGTTAAAAATTGTACGATCCATGATGTCCCGAATGGATGAATGGGAACTAGATTTGGTTGGAACATGAGCAAACTAGGGGACACCTTATCTTTTGCTCTACTAAACTTAATTAATGTGGCGTCACTCTGTATGATATTTTCGATGTTACAATGTATTTCATGATTAAGTTGGGCTAGTTGTATTAAGCAGGATAATGATTGTCTGACCCGTGCTGGTCTATATTATATATTATATTATAGACCAGATTATTGAATATAATAATATTGAATATATTATATGTTCAACCAGCTTACATCGGACTCTGGTAAGAGAGATAGGACAATACTGTTCTGGGGCACACATAAAAAAAAACATCGAGTTTTTATGTTTTGTATATGACAAAATGCCTAACATCAACTGACATAGACTGGCTGCATTGTTTTGTTACGCTTCAATTATTTAGTTACAGCACACGAATTAGTCTGATTAATTTTTAGTTATAATTATGTGTAAGTCACTACTTCAAAGAAATATGAATCCTTTAATTATTCACGTTCCTTATTTCTCAGATGTCATAGGACGCGAAACTTCTAAGTCCCAGCCACTTGCTACAAACATGTGACATCGCTGTAGACGTACGTTTTAGACGTTGCATTTTTAATAGAGGCCACACTATTATTATTACAACTTATTTTCCTGAGAGCACTGAAACTGTTGTATTTAAGCGCTCATAATTATGACCTGATATAATAAAGTACTTTCTGGCATATAAGTCCAGATATATTTGGTTTTCTTATTCAACTTCCACCATACTAATGCAATGCGAGCGAAACCATTTTCCTGCACAGAGAGATGCAATTCGGCTGAAAAACCGACCAGTACAAGCCCGTTCATTACGACCATTAAAGACTCGTGCAGTCCGTAACGGCGGCCAAAACAACAAGGGATTCTTACACTTATTAGGGAAATATTATCGCTCATTCTGTCCAGCGTGCTTTCACCTTTGCATAAATTGCATTAACGAAAAAATTGAAAGACGCTTACAAGTTTTTGTAATACGAAATTAGAGCGCAGCTTTTGAAGAGGAGGAGGGAGGGTACGGTGAGGAGGGTATAAACTCCTCCTCCGTACCCTTTTCTCTTCCCCTCCTCCTCCTTCATCCCCTCCGCCTCCTCCTTCTCCTCCTTCGCTCCTCTTCCAATTCAGTTTCCTCGCTAAATTTAGTGGGGAAAATGACGTCACATGGCTTGGTGTCGCGTCACCTATGAGCAAATACAATTTATCCGCCAAATTTAGCTGAAAAATTACTTCAGGTGGCCTCAACACCAAAAAAATTCCCAGCTGCATTTAGCGGGGAATCGAATTGGCGTGGAGGTCACGTGACGTCAATTCTGGCGCCGAATCTAGCGGAGAATTTAATTCGTCCTCTAAATCTTGCAGAGAAACTAAATTTCCCCGCTAAATTTAGCTGGGCATTGAATTGCTGTTGACTTCACGTCACGTGAATTTGCCGGCTAAATTTAGCGCGGTTACGCCGACGCCAGCGCTGACGCCGACGCCGCGAAACGAGCGCCGAAGAGCTACGCTCTAAAAACTGTTGTTTTCCTGAGGCGCCGAAGCGCCCAAAGAGAGAGCGTCTCTCAACAACCTACCTTTCCAGAAACCCCACGAATCACAGCTCAAGGTGCTCCGCAGGCGACGGAGAGCCAGCGAAGCGGCAACGCAGCCCCCCTTCGTCGCACTGCGCAGTGAGCAGGATAAACGTAACGACTCCTCGTCAACACGACCTCAACACCGCCTCACATTTCCGCGAGAAAAATTTGCCCTTACGGCAAACAGGCGTCTGCGTGGTACACAGTTCGCCAGCACCGGCTAAGAAACAAATGAAGATATTCCTCCCAGCTCGTTTCGTTCGAAGGCCCCCGCTCGTTTCCCACAAAAGTGATCTCGAGAAATCAATAAGAAAACGCGATTTTCATATATGAGTGTTTTCGCGATAAATCAGGCCGATAAAGGCGCATGCGACTTGTTCGCGCTTACCGGGCCACAGTCAACACCACGCAGTAAAATTCTCCGACAAGCATCGCTTTCGGGAACGATCGACTACGACAACTCGCGGTGTTTTCGGCAAACTTGATAAGACAGAATTTTCTTTCGCGCGAACTCTTTGCTCCATTTTATTTCTTTTTCGTCTCACCTGAAGGAACGCCCGCTTGGTTTGCGCTTAAGCACTCTCAAGGAATCAAGTGCAGTTCAAGAATTTTCAACATAAGTGCGAGCTATCATTAACCGCGGTTTCCATTTCCGCATCGGCTTGCTTTCAATCATACAGAGCCACTTGTCTATAATTTGCCAGTTGCCAGCGCTTTGAAATTGAATACTCCAAGTCCTCGCGGCTGCCACCGGCAAGCTTGATAAGAAGCGATTTTTTTTTTTTTCACGCGCGAATTGTTTGTTTAATCTCCTCTTCGTTTCTAGTGGGAACGACCGCTCGCTTTCAAATTTCACACAGTACCGACAAGGAATCATGCAAAGCTAACGCCTATTTTAAAAATATGTTGTTGTTTTTAGTTGGTCATGGGCCGACCATATCTGCGACTATCGCAGCCTTTCGTGCGCTCGCGACTGGTCGAGAGCCGAACAATTCAGGCCTACTGTACTTGCGACCGGCTCCGTCTTTCAAACGGAACACTCGGACATGTGGCGTGCTTTTGTCTCCGGGGCTTTCAATAAGAAAACGAATTCTTCTTTCCAAATAAATTTTGCTCTATTTGTAATCTCCTCATTCCGTGGCATTGGAGTAGGTCTGCCTCGTTGCCACCACAAAGTAGCCGACAAGGACAGTGAGTGCAAAGCAGCCCGCCTATTTTGGGGCACGCGAGTGTTTTTTGGGGTTGCCGTGCTCGATTTCTGACACTGCTGCTCTGCTCTGAACTGAGCGAGAGCCTAACCATCGACGCCATTGAATACTTGCGACAGCCACTGCCTTGCGAATCCGAATACGAGATGTAGTCTGATTTTCTGTCAAGCTTGATAAGAGACGAATTCCTTTCTTTCCATCGCGATTTCTTCTGCTCTATTTCTAATCGTCTCCCTTTCGTTTCACTAGGGAGGAACGCCCTCATGTACAGACCGCAAGCAGTCTCAATTCATCACGTCCAGTGCACAATATTAAATTATATAATGTTTCTAGCTGGCTAACTGTGCATCAAAGCTAGCTTCTCCGACGACGCTCAGTGTTACGGACAGACTTGAGCAACACGATTGCGTGCGAGCGAAATCAATCTCCCTAAGCTAGCTTCAGAAATTGCTAGAATATCTAACTTGAGAAAAGCAAGAGATGCGTGGCTTTAAGAGGTCGTGCAAGATCTCTTCCATAAAATGGGGTATTTCATTTTTTTTAAATTAGTTTTTTTATTGATATATATTTATACTTGTGTGCATATATACATACACGCATATACACATACACATACATTATTGCTGGCGGACAATGAGGAAGACAAAAAGACCATGTTCAAGTATAACAATGGACCATTGACACATTTTACATAACAACGGAGGTCAAAAGACAGGTTTTCTTCCATGTTGAGGAAACTTTATTGCACGGTCGGAAGGGAACTTCAACTCTAGAATTGTGTGCTCAAGAAAGGAAAAATGGAATGCACTTGAGAACCTTCACAGTTCAAATAAGAGGGCCTTTCGAAACGTAAAATTTTATACGGGTTGTTTTCTTGCAGAGGGGGGCGATGCATGTAGTGATATGAGAAGTGAAGACCAGAGTGTCGAACCGAAAACCGAAGCTGAACGAAAACCGGAACCGAAACGTTTTGTTTAGCCGAACCGAAACTGAACCGCCATCTTGGAACTGAACGTAAGAAAATATAACTGTCTATTATTCAGACGATGAATGGAAGTACAAGTGTGTAACGGCAGGGATACCTGAAAACAAAGACTCTAGTGGGCTTTCAGGGGCAGCCGAAAGTCGGCTGCCGCTTAAATTCTCGCCAGTATTGTTGAAACTTCCTGAGTGGTTTTTGCTGTTGGCTGGAAAGAAAAGAAATGGATGTATTATCAGAACAAATATTATAACTCCAATCGGCAGTCTGAAAACGGTGGATGGAGTCCGTTAGTGCTGATTAAGTAACTGAATAATATATATCGCATCTTTGAACAGAGGCAGGACATGTGATCCTGCAAAAGTACGATCGTTTGCAGAAATCATTCTGTGGTGAAAGGGCGTTTTCAAGTGCCAGCTCCGCGCAAGGTCGTCACGGACGCTGGCAGTGCAGGAATGACATTTGCTTTCTCAATTACGTGGGTTGCACTAAGCGCGCAACTGCGTGTGTCTCGCATCATTGCGGCACTCCCAACGAAATATTAGTAGCGCTCACGACTGATGAAATCACTGCGGCGGTAAAAATTGAGCCCTGAAACAGCACCAAAACCAAATATAACTCGAGCAGAACCGAAATCTTCGGTCGTTTTCTGTATTAGTAACATTGGGAACGGTATCCAGTTCACATAACGGCTCGAGGTGTGACACTGGAGGACGACACTCGTGAAAATTACGCCATCTGGAGTAGTGCAGCATTAATATCCTAAAGAGACAGTGATCTGGCGCTTAGTATTCCGAGCGTGCAAGATGCGATGTCCAAATGTCATTTAAATTTGCATTCCGGGATGCCCATGTGTGTAATTAGGAACATCATTATGCAGATTCTACTAGAGAGAATGAACATAACGACCACGTCCTGAACAGGTAAGAAATTCAGTGTTCCAAAAACCTTTTTCTTTATTGCTAAGGGCTGACTTGTTTTGACTAGCATCATCCTCTTTTGCATGTACGCCAGCTTCTCTCAAGTGACTCAGTCCTTTGACAAGCGCCGATGGTCAAGTGGCTGTCCACCTATTTGGAATCGTCGGACCACCGAAGGTTCAGACTTGGTTTGCGCAGGTCTGGTAACTTGTCGAATGTTTCATTTTAACTAGGATCGGTGTAAGTGAAATCGCGTTCACGACTGTACATTCATTTCCGAGGGAGGGCCGCGCACCAATCCACCGGGGATCGAGCCTCTGGCAAGAAGTAGAGGAAGCAGAGATCGTGATCATGGATAATCGAGTGCTTGCCGTCCTAGATGCACATGCGGGGACCGTCCGGCTTTCCCTGCGGGAAGCGCCAGCGGCTTTCTGAGAGCAGAGCGAAAATGTATTTGTTCACTGCGAATTTTGCTGATTTCTTGGTGCCTATCGATTTAAAAAAAAAAAAAAAGAGGAGTCTACGTGCGAAGACAACACCCCGAAGAGAACCTCAAGCTACTCATCATGTGCCTGGGAGAGAAGGTGAACACATGCAGCTCTCGGCATGGTAGCGACAGGTACATACAGATTATGTGACATAAAGAAAATGACAGGTTCAGGCTTTTGCACCCCTTTACCAAGGAAAAAGTGATGATAATAATAAAAAAAATAAAAACAAAAATATGAAAAAAATGCGTGTGTGACTTAACTCTTCTGCCCCCGAACCGGAACCGTAAGCAGGAATCGAAACTCGAACCAATCCAACAAAAAAATTTTCGGTCTCGACACCTGGCGGAAAGCACAAGTTTGCTAAGAAAGAAAGAAAAAAAAAAAAAACACGATTCAAGAAAATCAAGACAAAAGGATGGTGTAAGTCATGCATACTTACTACATAGTTAAAATTACAAAAAGGAAAGAAAACAAGTAATGTACTTTTTTTTTTTTTTTTTCTTCTTTATCCAGAGGCTTTGACACACGCACAGCACAACACATCACAATGAAAGACCTTTCATGAACACAGTATGACAGGACATCATAACAGAAACCACGACCACGAGGCCGCACGGAAAGACGACCTAACTCAACCAATCTTCCACTGACGGGCGGCACAAGAATGAACCGTCTGAAGAGCACAGACGCACAAACACATGAATGAATTAATAAGAGACACAAGTAGAACCTAATTGGGCGCTACGAAGCACACGTGGCACGCACACCAGAGGCCTTTCTATAATAGCACGGAGCACTTAGAACTGAGCAGCAGGGCACACGAGTAGAAAATGACTCCACACTACTTAGTAGGCCGAAGTAGGAATCACGACGCACTATCACCGCAGGCACTTGCACCGAACCACGCCTGCCAACACCACAGAGGCAAGGATGGCACGTGGCAAAGTGCTGAAACTACGGCCTACTATCGAAACCACGGAGGACGGGGCGCAGAGAAGCAAAAAAAGACGCCGAGTAGATGATGATGAGGTTAATGCCAAACATGCGATGAGCACGCATGGGTTTAGGATGACCAGGGAGATCGCCGCGACACTTCAGAAACCACGCACGGCGACGCACACACGGGCAATAAGATCTAATAAAATATGCTGAATGAACAAGTAAAGACCATACCCCATCAGTGGCTGCAAATGACTTTTTATATAAATCATACCCAGAATCTTAAAGTACAGGTGAGAACCACCACTCCGCAGGGACGACTCGAAAGAAATACAAAATAAAGAAAAAAGAAAAAAAAAGAACGGTGTAGGAGACTGGTAGATAGATGAAAACCGCCATAGCTTGTAAACAGAATTTGCGAATGAGTTCGCGCCGCCAGTGGTCGGCGACCAATAAATGCACAAAGCACCTAAATTTTTTTTTTTTAATAATCATATTTTATATGATAAGACGCCGTAGAATAAAAATGAATCAATCAAAAAGAAAAAAACAAATAAAATGAATAGTGGTACCACCTGTAGAAACTAAAGCGAGGCTCCGGTTCTCGAGCATTTCATCTGCGCAGCGCTCTCTGCTTTTGATGGTAGAATACACAAGGGGATACGCGCTGGAAGAGCTGAATGGTTGTTTTAGCGAATGGGGATCGGCGCTTGCTGGAGCGGAAGCGAACGCGGGGTGGCTGGACCGCCGCGACGAGGTCCCGCTGAGCACACGCGCCCTTCAGGGTTGAACAGCAAGAAAGAAGACTCGAGGAGCGAACACGCTCGCCATGCGAAGGCAAGAACACCCGAGAGAGGCACACAGTTTCGTTTTCGTTGGCTCTGCAGCTTGAAAGCCTTCGCCTTTCCTTCTTCTAATGTGAGTTTTCTGCTTCACTGGCATGGGCTTTCACTTGCCAGCGAGGTGAACCTGTCCAAAATTCGAAAGAGACACCGAAAGCCTGGAAATCGGGCTGACCTGTTGACCAAGTGAAATTCAGTTCTTCTAAAAGTCGGTCGCGATACGAAACTTCACGACATTTCGATGTCACTTATTATGCTTGCATAAAAAAAAAAGACTGTTTTTCTTCAGAACGCGTGCTAGCTAAAAGAGATACTACATACACGTACGGTATGTGCAGGTGGCACAACGTACCTCATTGGCGGGCTGCAGCGCATTTGCATTAAACGGTCACCACAATTTTGAATACAGGCCGAGAAAGAATGTTCAAACCACCGGTGCACATCATGGCCCCAAGAACGGGTAATACGCGTCGCAAATAAGAATTCATACAGGGTAAAAAGGAAACGCGTTTCATCAGGTTATTCGAAGGCTGAGAGGCATTCAAACCAAGCGCGGAGTAAACGGCGCGGGAGTAACTGTTAACAGCCAAGAAATTGTACTTTGACGAAGAGGGTCAACTCAGAATATTCCTAGAGCGTGCCCCTGGCGGCTTAGAACAATACTGTATAAGGAGAAGAATAGAAGCATTTCGGCACCGTATTCGAAGGCGCAGACATTTAACCAAGCGGGTAACCGAGGCGGGAGTGACTTACTAATAACAATAACAACAGCAACAACAACAAAAAAAAAAAAAACGAATTTGCAGTATAGAAAAAAAAAAAAAAAAAAAAAAAAAAGAAGAAGAACCAGGTCGGAAGTGTTCACAGAGGGGACAAGAGCAGAGACACAACGCAACGGAGGAGACAAAAAAGAAAGAAAGAGAAAAAAGGAGGAACTTGTGCAAAATAGAGTATTAGTGGCATTCGCGTACAGCAGTGAACAGTCTCTCTCGAAGCCTGTAGAAGGTACACGGGTTAACCCCTAAAAATCTTACCGGCAATTAAAACAGAGATAAATGAGTACACAATGACCATACGGTTAACTGCAAACAAAGACTGTATAAAAATGAAAAAAAAAATTTTTTTTTTATTTCTTCTACAATGCGTACCCGTCTCCAGAAAATAAAAAAAAAAACGGAGGATATCCATCTCCGAGATAGTGATCTCTCCCGGTCAGAGGCTGAGCCTCAATAGATCGCAGTGTGGTGGCTGCTCTACTAATTCACGGTATCATCACAGGTACTGTCGTTTGCCAGACGACGGATGACCGTGAGCGGTTCATTAACACTAAAACGAGTGATGCCGCTGTCGCGACTGTTGTCTGGCGAACGACTTCAATGCCCCCACGTCCACGTGTTGAGCAAATTGCAGCAGGCCTGGCCGTATCGACCCGAGAAACTTTAATGTCACCAGCAACGCTGCGCGCGCCGAAAGACGCTTGCACTGCTTAGACGGGATTCTGACTTAGAGGCTGCCTTCAGTCGCATCCATCGATGCAGGTTACACCACTGGTCTCTACCCGCTATTACGCGAATCTGCGTCTGCACTATGTTCTACCGGAGCAGGATTACCATCGCAATGACCAGTCAATGCGGCAACCAACCCGTCTCACGACGGGCTGTTCCGCTCATTGCCCCTACAGGTGAACAATTCAACGCTTACATGAATTCTGCTTCGCAATGATAGGAAGAGCCGACATCGAAGGATCAAAAAGATACCGCTATGAACGCTATCGCCACAAGCCAGTTATCCCCTGTAAAATCTTCATTGCCCCTGCTTAAAAACTCTTAAAGCCGGGTAAAGGATCGAGGGTTTCCGCCGCGGTCTGTAACGCATCAGAAAATCAAGATCGCTGCCATTGCTCTGCTCTACGCGAGGTTTCTGTCCTCGCCGAGTTCGCCTTAGGGACACTATACTACTTGACAGTATGTACCGCCTACCAAACTCGCCCGACACTGTCCTCCGAACAGATCGTGCGGGCCAACGAAGGGTCTTGCACTTAGTATTAGAAGCGTGGACACTCATGGTCCGTCATTAACGAAAAAGTAAGAACGAGCAGCAGTAGAGTTTTCATCGGCGGCACGTACAACCAAGTAGGTTCACTCACTTCACTTATGCTACACTCCTCATGTCTTCACAGAGTCAGACTAGAGTCAAGCTAGCAATACGTAACTGAACCGTGCTTGC
>JAZHYW010013622.1:0-16733 GCA_037355805.1 Ixodes ricinus | reverse complement strand
TAGAGTATCAGACACTAGCCAAGCAACGTTAGATCTGCTTTTTTGAGTATTACGATGCGATCGAAGCTGATGAGGTCGACGTTATTGACGGGGTCTCTGATCATAAAATGCTGGTATTCACTACCCAACTTCCTAAATCGCCGTTCCAAAACACTCGCCCGGGTAATGTGGTTCGAGATTTTCAAAACGCAGATGATCTGTCTATTCTCGACTACCTAGAATGGCTTTTTGATGATTTAGACAACTTTCTGACGTCAGTGAGCTATGAGGAAAATTTAAGAATATTGTATCCCACTGTGTATATAATTTTGTCCCATCAAGAAACGTGAGAGCAAAGAGGGTCTATCCTTGGATTACGAGGAAATCCTACAATCAAAACGAAAAATAAAACGCAGAAGGAAAAGCCGTGTGAAAACTTCCACGGAGATAGCTGACTTAGGGCGAAAGCTAAAGAATCTTATCACACAAGCTAGAGAAAGCTATTGTGGTAACGCACTCTCACGGTTCTTGAAGGAATCCCCACAAAAATTTTGGCGCTTCTTTTCATCACCTAAGGAGGTGACTTCGCAAATTACAGTTAATAATGAAGCTATTTCTTGTCCCCTTCAAATTGCAGCTGAATTCAACAAATACATTCAGTTCGTTTTTACTGCGTCACGCGACCCATCGGAAGACCTTGCCTATTTTTCTTATCAGTCAGAAATGCCGGATCTTGTTCTGTCGGAGAGTGGTATCTTTAACTTGCTTTTGAACATAAACGATAAAAAGGCGTCTGGCCCAGACGATATTCCGAATGCGTTTCTAAGACGATACGCAGAGTGGGTGTCCCGGTATTTATTTGTAATTTTTCAAGCTTCTCTTCGGCAGGGCAAGTTACCGGCAGATTGGTTATGTGGGAAATGTTGTGCCAATTCACAAGTCTGGGAACAAGATGGCAACTGAAAATTATCGTCCTATATCTTTAACAGCGACATGTTGTAAACTCCTAGAACATATTATATCGAAACATATTATTCACTATTTGGAAGAAAATAACTTACTTTATAAGCATCAGCACGGGGTTTAGGCAGGGTCTATCAACGGTCACGCAGCTACTTGAATGTGCGCATGAGTTTGCGTCTGTTATTAATGAACGTGGCCAAGTGGATGTGATATGCATGAATTTTTCAAAGGCCTTTGATCGTGTTCCGCGTGACAAATTGCTTGAAAAGCTACATAAATTAGGTCTTAATAGGAGTTTGTTAATATGTATACGTTCATATTTAAGTGACCGAACGCAGTATGTCAGTTATAACAATGTATGCTCTCCCCATTGGCAGTTTATTCAGGAGTACCTCAAGGTTCGGTTTTAGGACCACTCTTATTTTTAGTTTATATTAATGACATAGCTTCAAATCTGCCACCTTCTGTACATGTTAAACTTTTCGCGGATGACTGTATGCTCTTTACTAAAATTACTGCAGTTCGTGATCAAGAGTTACTAAATGAGTCTTTGGGGGTAATCAGTTCATGGTGTACTACATGGGGCATGGCTATTAATTTTAACAAGACGGTGTTTTGTAGTATTACCAACAAGAAAAAGTGTTAGATTTTCGTTATACTATAGGGAGCACAGAACTTGCAAAAGTAAATGAATTTAAGTATCTAGGTGTGATTTTTAGTAATACATTACACTGGAATAGTCACGTGGACTATATAAGTGCAAGGGCGTATCAAAAACTAGCGGTTCTTAGAAGGCACCTGAGACATGCAAATAAAGATGTTAGATTAACTGCATATAAAGCAGATGTGCGTCCGATATTGGAATACGCAAGTTGCGTATGGGACCCCTACAGGAAAAAACAGGTCACACAAATAGAAAGAATTGAGAACCTTGCCCTACGATTTATTTTTTCAGAATATAGGCGTACGTCGTCTGTTACTGCAATGAGAGCTGAGGCGCAGCTGAATAGCCTGGAGAACAGAAGAAAAATTTGTAGATTGAAAGAATTATTTCAAATGGTAAACGGACTGACAAAAGTTGATTCCGAAAAATATTTGTTGCGTTCGACAGCCCGTTCGCAAAGAACGAGCAACACCAAAGCAATTGCACCGTATCAATACAAGAATGATGTGTTCAAGTATTCATTTGTTTGCAGAACAATTATTGATTGGAACGCTCTGCCAGAAGAACTTCTCAGTTGTTGCAGCCCTGAGCTGTTTGGAGTCCAATTAACTGATTTTTTATAAGAAATTAGGTACAGCATGTAAAAAGCATGCGCGGGCACTTCGAATAGCTTGCGCACGCTTTACCCGCACTGAGTGCGTGAGTGTATATTTATTATGTTGTAGCGGCTCCGCCAGAGTGAAGAAGAAGAGGACTACTCAGGCACGCAATCGGGTGCGCGTGTTGTGCTCCTGGACTCGAGCCATTCTAATCCTACGGATGTTATAAAGCGGCCGCTCATCCGGGTCACCATTGTGGAGTCATGAGACGTCATGTTTGAAACGCCCAGCGGCCTTGAAGCATTTCAGACATTTCCTTGAAGGACGTCGGTTCTTCATCCTTACTGACCATAAGCCCCTTACATTCGCTTTGGCTACAAGTGGAAATGGATACACGCCTCGAGAACTTCGTCACTTAGCCTTCATTTCTGAATTTACGACCGATATCAGACACATTCAAGGAAAAGCCAACGTTGTGGCAGACACCCTGTCTCGGGCAGACATCGGCGTCTTACAAACACCACCACATCATCATCAGATCGATTTCGCTGCTATGGCCGCTGCGCAACAAAAAGACAATGAGCTGAGAAACCTTCAGCCGTCATCATCCTTAACACTTGAGGAAATCGAACTGCCATCCTCCGCTCATCCTTTATTATGTGACACGTCGACAGGCTCTCCTCGCCCATATGTGCCACTTAACTTCCGCAAGCCAGTATTCGAAACGCTTCACCGTCTCTCTCATCCTGGCATCCGGGCTACGCAGAAACTGGTCGCATCACGTTTCGTTTGGCCAAGAATGAACACAGATGTACGCGCGTGGACACGTTCCTGTCAGGAATGTCAACGACAGAAAATCCAACGCCACACTAAAACACCCCTATCAACGTTCCCCTTACCGAATCGACGCTTCGATCATATCCACATTGATCTGGTTGGGCCTCTCCCACCGTCGAACGGTCACACATATTTACTCACCTGTGTAGACCGCTTCACACGTTGGCCTGAAGCCATTCCTATACCCGACATTACCGCACCTACTGTGGCTCAAGCTCTTATTACCGGATGGATCGCACGATTCGGCGTTCCTTCCACCATCACCACTGATCGAGGCCGACAATTTGAGTCGAAACTGTTCGGCGACCTCACGCATCTCCTTGGAATCACTCGAATACACACCTCATCATATCACCCTCAAGCTAATGGGATGGTAGAACGTTTCCATCGTCACCTGAAGACAGCACTCCGAGCTCATCAGACAACTAAGTGGACTGAAGTACTTCCGATAGTACTCTTGGGTATCCGGTCCGCCTTCAAAGAAGATCTGGGCTGTTCGTCAGCGGAGTTGGTTTATGGAACAACTCTACGTCTTCCTGGACAGTTTTTGCAAGCAACACCTTTAGCGTCAATCCCTGACATCACAGATTATGTGGCTCGTCTACGCGACACAATGCAGCTCCTACAACCAGTCAAGCCACGAGCAACATCTAATCGGGGTGCATTCCTCAGCCAAGATCTACAAACATCAACCCATGTATTTGTGAGAAGAGACAAAGCCCGAAGATCACTCGATCCACAATATGATGGTCCCTACAAAGTACTTCGCAGAGACACGAAGACGTTTACTTTAGAGATAAATGGACGACACGAAGTCGTGAGCTTAGACCGCCTAAAAGCTGCCCACATCGATAACAGTGCGACTTCATGCAGAACCAAGCCTGTGAAACACGTACACTGGGCAGCAACTATAAACATAATTCCTTCACGCAATAGTGTATCATCATCACCATAAACTTTATTGTCCCACAAGTGGGAGGACTTTGATGTCCCCGGTCGGTGCCCTCAGTCCAGGGCTCCGTTGGCTACCCCGATCTTGCGGGCTCGCTCAGCCAGCCACTGCTGGCGTTCGAGCTCTGTGCAGCAGCTCCGATTCTAGAAGGGGGCACCTGTAGCGGCCCGCTAGAGTGAAGAAGAAGAGGACTACTCAGGCACGCAATCGGGTGCGCGTGTTGTGCTCCCTGGACTCGAGCCATTCTAATCCTACGGATGTTATAAAGCGGCTGTTTCAAACATGACGTCTCACGACTATGTGTGTTTTCTCTTTTTATGTTGCCTCTCCTGCGCAGACCGAAAGGTCCGCAGTATTGAAAATAAACAAATAAAAAACTAAGTGATATCTTTCTCGTACAGCTGCCGACCACGCAGCGCTGTGTTTCTGATGATGTTGAGTGTGTTGAAGTCATGCATTCCTTGTTGGTGGTGTTGTTGTCCGGTGACGTAGAGACCAACCTGGGACCTACCGAAGCTATGCCTGCTGAATTAAAAAATATGTCTGTTGGCCAATCTCAGATCATTTCCGAGGCAACACACCGCAAAGCCAAAATGTCAACCACGGGTCAGAAATATAGCTAATCTGAATTAGCGAATGGCCGAACTAGAGGTTCATTACGAAAAAAAAAATTGAAACCTTGCAATCTGACCTGAGACGGCACGCGCTGGTAAACAATCAAGCAGCCCATATGGTCTTCTAGATGAACGCCCAAATGGACGATGCTGAAAACCGTTCACGGAAAAATAATTTATTATTTTACGGTGTTCGTGATCCCGTCCAACATGAGACTAAATTCTGTCCAGTCCGAAGAAAGAGTAATTCAGTTATGCTCTGATCACCTCCATGTGACCCTTGAACCTAGAGATATAGAACGAGCTCACCATCCCAGCCATTACGCAAACGGACGCTGTTGTCCTTTAGTCGTGAAACTATCGCTTTTCTAAAACTAAGGAGGCTAGTCTTTCGAAGAGCCGTAAGTTAAAGCGCACCGCCTTAAGCATTGGCGAAGATTTCTCGCGCCCCGTCCAAAACGCCCGGAAGCACTTAGTCACATTTGCTAAAAACAAGTGCAGCCCCATTCTCGCAACGCTACAAAACACTATTCATTGGAAAGCAACGTAATATGTTTGACGAGCTGTCACAAACTGGAAAAGAAATTGCACAACAATCATCAATCTATCGCCGACCAATACACCGTCCTCAATAGACCATTTGCTATTAGCGGCGAGATGTTTCGGTGGCGCCCTCGTTCGGTTACCCTTCGTGACGTCATTACCTTGTGAACAACAAGTTTGATGGTGTTTGTAATAGGCATGCTGGAAGCCTGAAATCATAGCGCTCTTAAAGCAACACTGCCAACACCGTCAAAATTGAAGTTCGTGCATTTCTCTTATTTCCGTCGATAAGAAATCCTTTGCTGACGTCAGAGTGAGCATTCGGCCAATTGGGGTGGGCCGATCACAGCGACGCTTTTGATCGCTCACGTCGCCAATATTACCCAAGCATCAAGGAGAAAGCAGGGATTACGTTCACGCGCCACACGCGCACGCCTTCCCCACAAATATTCGATATAAATAAAAATAGCGTGGTCGAGCGCACGTGAACGATACAATTTCTTTATAGTTTTGCCGAAATGTACTACCGCCATACTTCCTGCGCGGAGAAAGTCTTCGGCACATCGACGAAGGAGCCACAGGGCGAGCGGCCGCAGAAAGGAGAGGAGAAGCGCGCGAAGCGGTGACCAATAGAAGTGCAGAGCAGAAAGGGCAGAGATAGACTATGAGCGCTTTCGTCATGAGCACGCTCCCCGAACCACGTTTGTTTTTGTGTTTTCGTCACCGTCGTTTTCGTACTGCGGAGAAACGGCTGCGGCGACGGCGGCAGTCTGAAAGCGCGCTGGCAACAATGCACGATGCCGGCGTCGGCAGAGTTGTCGGTGTGCCAGCGGAGTGCGCCGTCGTCGGACCATCGTGTCGTGCCGCGGAAGAACCAAACAGTTTTGGCTAAGTAGTTTTGACGCGCAGGCGCCGAGGACTCATTGGCTTGCGGAGTGTCCGATTAGCCACATTTTGAACGTCGCGTGTATGAGCCTAACTGGATTACAGGCGCCACAATGCATACCAGGCTCAAAGTAGTAGTAGAAATGTTTATTGTGGACGCTGTTATCGCTCGAGCTCCGTTGAGTAAGCGACGAAGACTGTTGAGGTATGCTAATTACAAAGTGAACACGTAATGACAGGTGCAGACATCACACTGTGTGCATGTCTGTCCGTGGTGTCCCCCACGTTTATTTTTCGCCCTAGCACTAAAACGCGAGTTGCTCTCGTTTCTCACGGAAGCTGTGCTGCGCATCATATTACTTGGTTTCACCTTGCGAGCGAACGAAGGCCATAAGCGCGAGCCCAGCGCTTTTGCGCTACTGCATCGTACGCACGCTCGAGCAAAGCAGCAATGCACAGCGTCGATGTCGCGCTTCTATATTCGTTTAGTCCTATGGGGAGCGGAAGTGCAGCTTTGGCGTTGATGGAGACAGCTCGAGGAAAAATCATTAACTGGATAAGCGCGCGCAAAGCAGCGGTAAATGTATGAGTGCTCGGCTCGCACGCCTAGCACTGCCTTCTGAAATGGCACGTGCAAGATCAAACGAAGTATACCTTTGACTTCGTTCAAACCCAAGGTGAAACGAACTATATGGCCCATGAATCGCCGAACGCTCCATACCAGATACCGACCTTTCCGGGCAGTTCGTCGCACAACCTCCAACGTAAAACGAAAGCGACGACCGACCGCTGCGGAGATGCGTAACGGCAGGGACGGCGAAGAAGATGGGGTTGACGTTAACTTTCTCTTTCCTCCGCGATTCTGAAAAAAAAAAAGAGGAAAAAACACAGCACTGTTTCTGCGTTTGGTCAGCGCTTCGCTCTTGAGTGGCGCCAGGCAGCTCCAGCTTCCCCTCCGCTCTTGATTTCCCCGCCCCTCCTCTCCCACTTTCTGGCGCGTTCTCACTTTTTTTCGCGACGTGCCAGGCTTTCTTCCGTGTATAGAGGAGGCTATGCTACTGCTGAGGCCAGCGCGTGCGGCGCGGAACACCAATCCCTGCATTCTCCTTGATGCTTCGGTAATATAGCAATAGGTCTATCCACCCTCGTGTAAATACTTCCTTATCTGTTATCTTTACCAACATACGGAGCTTCCTTTCGAAACGAAATCTTGTATCTGATCTCGTGTCGTCGTCTGGCAGCAATATATTACTACTAACTGAAACATGGTTGACTGCCCACGTCACTGATGCTGAAGTCCTGGCTTACTTGCCAAAATTTTCACCCCTTTCGAAATGATTGTAAAGGCGCACGAGGTGGAGGTGTACTCATCGCCGTTAGCCAGCAGTTGTCCTGTTCTCTCATTACCATTCCATGTGATATTGAAGCATTGTGGCTCATCTGTCGGGCTTCTCTGCGAACAGTTGCACTGGGCATCTGCTACGGACTACCACATTATAGCACCAACTTTTCCCGTAAGCTAAATTACCAACTATGTCAACTTTCTGCAGAGTACCCAAATGCACAAGTCTTCTTTTTGGTGACTTTAATCTCCCAACCATTAATTGGATTGACCCATCGCCCTTAACTGCAAGCAACTCAGAAGCCAGAGAATTCATTAAGGTTTGTCTCACTTTAATCTCCATCCAGATGGTAACAGAACCTGCGCGCGTCGCTCGCGAATTTGCAAATATTTTAGATCTCATATTAACCAATCACCCTGTCAGTCTATCATCCATAAACTACCTGTTAGAGATTAGTGACCACAAAATTATGCATGCTGTCTTTGAGCTTACCCCTGCAAAACGCCATACCGAAAGAAAAAACAATTCGCCTGTAGGATAAAGGAAATTATGAAACTATAAATAACGAGCTGAACACCTTCTTTCCAGTTTTTGAATCGACATTTCAGAACCGGTGTATTCATGAAAATTGGTTGATTTTTAAAAATAAGTTAAACGCACCAGCGAATACTTTCAACCCTTGTTCAGTTTCCATGCAGATCAACAAAAACCGTGGTTCACTAAAACCCTCAATAGATAAAAAATACAAACAAAACGTATTCTTCCGCTTCAGCCAAGCTGACAACTGGCCCTAGTGCATGAGAAAAATATTACGCGGCTGAGGATGCAATATTTAACCGCAATCCAAAACGCCATGTACTCTTAATTCCAGTCAAACATGTTGATTAAAAACGCCAGAAAATTCTGGGAAGTGATAAACCCTCAACAAAAGCATACGGTTTCCATTACCAATGAATCGTGCAAACTTGTGAATTATGCTAAATGTGCAAATGTTTTCAACACCGCGGTTTCATCCGTTTTCACCGCAGAATTTGATGTGTCATTAACGATGTTACCTACTAACACTGAGTGTCCAATATCTCCCGTCACTTTTTTGCTGATGGCATTGCGTCAATAATCGATAACATGAAGCTGTTATCCTCAGCCGGCATAGACGAAATCAATTCTAAATTATTAAACAAATACTAAGCACATCTCTGCAGTATATTTGTGCTTGTTATTTTCTCACTCACTTTCCATAGGTAACATACCGGAAGACTGGAAGGTGGGAAAGGTTGTTCCCTCCACAATTCAGGTAATAAAGAATCCCCTGTTAAGCTACCACCCTACTCTCTAACGAGTGTGCCTTGCAAAATCATGGAACACGTCATTTTCACTCAAGTCATGCATTTTCTGGACTCGATCAACTTCTTCCATTCTCCGCAGCACGGCTTTCGTAAAGGATTTTCCTGCAAAACTCAGCTAGCTCTCTTCCTTCATGATCTGCACATTAATCTCGACTCTAAGATACAAACTGACACCATTTTTTGATTTTTCAAAAGCATTTGACAAAGTACTCTCATAAGGACTTGCTACTAAAACTTGATCAGTTAAACTTAGACCATGATATCTTAAGATGGATTATATAATTTCTTAACAACCACTCCCAATCTGTCCTAGTTAATAACCAGTCCTCTAATCTCATCCCATTCTTATCGGGCGTCCCCCAAGGGTCTGTTCTTAGTCAGCTTTTTTTAATATATATTAATGATTTACCGACAACATTGGTCTTCTCATATCTACATGTTCGCAGACGACTGCGTCATCTACCATTCAATCACTAACGTATTAGACCAATCTACCCTCCAAAACGACCCTAACGACGTGCTGCAATGGTGCCACCGCTGGCTAATGTACCTTTACTCTATTAAATGTAAAGTTACGTTCTTTCAACGCCGCCGTAATCCTCTTTTCTTTCCCTATACCATCACTACCACCGCCATAAAATTAACCGAATCGTAAAAATACCTTGGTGTCACCCTTTGCAGCGATCTCTCTTGGCGTGAGAATACTACTAATATCACCTCATCTGCTAACAAAACCCTGGGAATCCTGAAACGTCAACTACGCTACGCCCTTAAGGAAGTAAGACTTTTCGCATGCAAATTACAAATAAGATCAAAGCTTGAATGTGCGTCCGCCGTCTGGGACAATAACGAAATAAACCTCATCAACTCACTCGAAGCAGTCCAAAATCGCACTACTAGATTTATTCATTCTTCATACTCGTACAATACCAGCGTATCGTTCCTGAAAGTTGAATCAGGTTTACATAGTCTCGC
Organism: Ixodes ricinus; assembly: GCA_037355805.1. Classification (NCBI taxonomy): domain Eukaryota; kingdom Metazoa; phylum Arthropoda; class Arachnida; order Ixodida; family Ixodidae; genus Ixodes; species Ixodes ricinus. The sequence continues at coordinate 7,033 of JAZHYW010013622.1, read as the reverse complement.
TTGTCGTCGCCGCATCGCCACCCTCCGTTTGTTTCACAAGTTTTTTATTTCCCCCTCTGTATCTCTCTCACCTTACATCGTACCTCCCACACGCATATATCACCGCATCAGTAATCTTCTCCAGGCTGCTCACCCACGCGCTCGCACTGTCACTTTTACCACGTCATTCCTTCTCCCGTGCAGCTCCAGACTGGAACGGCCTTCCCCACCACATTGCTGCAATCACCTGCCCATCAACCGTCTGCGAAAATGTTACCGATCATCTCTCATCCTGAAGACTAGCACCTATATTCGATTATTTTTTGTAACCCCACACCTTATCTAATACCCCTAAAGGAAGGGTTCTTTAAGGTAATAAAGTGAAGTGAAGTGCAGTAACGTGTTCTTAAAGTGTTTCCATTCATAAAATGTTTGATATGACCATGATCATATGGGTAGGGAAGGGTTCAAGAAAGTAAGTTACACGTGAAAAAATGTAGTTTGTAGAGTTTGCTTGTGCCTCACAGTACTTGAGTGGTAAATTATTGCGTCCGACAAAGCCGTAATTGAATTAATTGCATGTATATATCAATTTAATTAGAATGTTTTATAAATCTCGAACCTCAATAACGTTTTTTTTATTTAGTTCAAGAATTAGGATTGCACTGAGTACTTACTAACCTAAGATATAAAGGTTCATTCTCTAACCGGACATTTTAACCCCCAATACACAACATTTTCATGCGGCTTAAATTCGACCCACAGAAAGCTAATATACCATAAGCCTTGGTGCTGTAAATTTCATTTGCCAAAGAAAATAGAGCTGAAGTGAAGTGAAGTAACGTGTTCTTTAGGTGTTTCCATTCATAAAATGTTCGACATTACCGTGATCATATGGGTAGGGAGGGGTCAAGAAAGTAAGTTACGCGCGAAAAAATATAGTTTGTAGAGTTTGCTTGTGCTTCACCGTCTAGAATGGTAAATTATTGCGTCCGACAAAGCCGTCAATGAATTAATTGCATCTATATCCAATTTAACTAGAATGATCTATAAATTGCGAACCTCTTTAACGTTTTTTTTATTTAGTGCAAGAATTCGGATTGCACTGAGTACTTACTAAATTAAGATATAGAAGTTTTATTCTCTAACCGGACATTTTAACCCCAACACACATGTTTCAGGCAGCTCAAATTCGACCCACAGAAAGCTAATATACCATAAGTTTTGGCGCTGTCAATTTCATTTGCCAAATAAAGTACAGCTTCCACCTAAAAATAAACATTTGTACTTCATTAACGATAAGCATGAACTAAATTTAGTCAATTTTTATCACTACCCCATCACTGTCAAGCTGCTCAAAACAAATTAATTTCTTAGTGACACCGTTCACTTTGTATTGAAGCAAGTAATGGGGGCGACTTCATTTCAAGTCTTGCAGGAAAAACGTTTATGGAGTAGTGTCGTTAGTTGGGCGAGTTGGTAATGATTGAACATGGTAATGATTTATAAATTGCGATCCTCTTTAACGTTTTTTTATTTAGTGCAAGAATTCGGATTGCACTGAGTACCTACTAAATGAAGATATAGAAGTTTCATTCTCTAACCGGACATTTTGCATCTCAATACACATGTTCAGGCAGCTCAAATTCGACCCGCAGAAAGTTTGAGCAAAAAGTAGAAAATATTAAAAAACACAGGTGTAGCACAAAGCAGGTCCGCCCTTACGTGCCCTGTTCAACCAGAGTAATTTAACAGCTTTGGGTGATGATAACTTTTGTAAGTTTTTGGAGATTGAGAATGTGTTTGATATTAATCAGTGCGGTTTTCGATCAGGACGCTCCACCCTTGACCACTTAGTCCGCCTCAAAACCTCTATTCGTAAGGCTTTTGTACACCGCCAGCTTTGTCTCTTTGTGTTCTTTGATCTGCAAAAAGCGTACGAAATGACGTGGTGCTATGGGATCCTCCGGGATCTGTATGCTAGGGTGTTTGGGGTCGCATGTTGCGATGTATACAAAGCTTCTTAGTGGGACGTACCTTCCAAGTCCGTCTGGGCTCTGCCTATCGGATGTGTTTTCTCAAGAGAGTGGTGTCCCTCAGGGAGGAGTGCTAGTGTCAAACTTTTTGCTCGTTTTAAATAAATAATAAATAAATATTTTATTGACACTTTTTCAACACAGTACATAGACCGGCCCGCAAAAGCATGGGTATGCTCGGCTGCGGGACCTGGCGTCGAACAGGTTGTTTACGAAGTTATAACAAAGCATGCATTATTTGCATGCAACTAAACAAAACCAAACAAAGAGAATTATACCTGACAGGAGAACAAGCGAAAAACTTGGTCCGTTTCAGTCACCTATCAACCGACAGCACCATCCTCAGGTCTTTTCGTAGTCTTCTTAGGAAATCCAGGTTATGAAGCTCTTCTGGTAACTATTAAAACAAAAGGAACGTAGTATGACCTTGCATTCTGTCCATATTTAGTATAAATCCTAGGAATATTGAACTTTTGTTCGCCTCAGAATTCGTTCTTTTGTTAAACGAATTTTAAAATCACAATTGAAGTAATGTTTAAACAGAATTACATGAGGGTGCAACCTCTCAGCAGTTAACACTCTCGCGGCATTCATTTTATCATATTTCTCTACTTATTCGTACGTTGTCCCATATGTGATATTACATGCAATTTTACAAAAACATATTATCGATTTTTGATTTTCTATAGTTGGAACACATTCCGAATAACGATATACCATAACGTAGGATAGACTCACCCAGTGCATTATATACCCTTCCTCTCAGAGAAACGTTCGCCACACTACGCAACCTGTACAAATAGGCTGAGACGTCTCTCATTTTTTGATGATATATTCCACATGATCATTCCATAAAGGATTTACATCCAGATGAATTCCTAAATATTTGGTTGCTATAACATAATCTAAAGGTACGCAGCTACAGGTTTTGCAACTGTCTGAATGAAGGAACAGAGGAGTTGACAAGTTAACATGTGTGTACGGACTATGGAAGCACATCAACTTAGTTTTACTAGAATTAACAAAGTTGTGATTTTCAGAAAACCTTTTCATAATGATTCGATATCTTTCTGGAAAATTGAAAGTGCGCCTGTTTCATTGCTATCTTTTAGTACAAGGGTTGGATCATCTGCACATTGATACACTCGATGTACAAGAGGCAGTGCTCCAATTTGATTTACGTAAATATTAAACAGTAAAGGTCCTATTGTTGATCCTAGTGGTACTCCCGATTTTATTCGGATTACATTACTGCTACAGTCTCTTATTTTAACCAGTTGATATCTGTCTGTCATGTAATCCTGCAAAAATGTATAGAAAGGCCCCCTAAAACTCGTATTTCTTGATGTTAAAATCAATAGCCTGGCTAAGGTGATACTACCGACAGTATCTTATTCTTTGTATGTAGATGATGCGCTAATTCCAGTTTCTTCTTGCAATCTGCACAGTGGCGAACGGCAACTGCAACTGACAATCAACAGGATGAGCAAGTGGGCAGCCTAAAATGAGTTTCGTTTCTCCCCTGACAAAACCGTATGTGTTCTTTTTTCGCTGCGTCGATGGTTATCACCGGATGCTACCTGACATCTGAATAACCTTGCGATCACTGTAAGGGAGGCGCATAAGTTCCTAGGCGTGATATTTGACGAAAAACTCACTTTCATGCCCCATTTGAAAGAACTAAAACAAAAATGCCAACGATCTTCCAATATTCTTAATGTGCTGTCGCGCACTACTTGAGGGTCTGACACACGATGCCTGATTCGAATTTAAAAGTCTCTAGTGCGGTCCCAATTGGATTACGGTGCAGCAGTATATCCGTTGGCACGACCATCTTCTTTGAACATGTTAGACCCAATACATCACCCGGGGCTGCGTCTAGCCACAGGTGCTTTTCGCACGTCGCCCGTGCTGAGTTTGTATGCTGAAACGCATCAGATGTCCCTTGAGCGACGCAGACAAAATCTTAGTCTCTGTTGTGCCTACAAAGTTTATATCGATCCGCACCACCCTTCATTCTCCGCTCTGCAGACCTCTGCATCATTGCGCCTTTTTGAGAATAAGCCCAGTATTGTTCGGCCCCTGAGCCTTCGGGCTGAGAGCATGGCAAGGTCGCTGCACCTTTCTTTTGATAAGGCTCGTTTGCTGTTACAGGCCTGTAGGGTTGCTCCTTGGGACTTGGTGTCAATCTCTTGTGATCGGTCACTTTCAAAGTACAGCAAAAAGGTTGTTCCTCCTCTTGTTCTCTGGTGGGAGTTCGCAGAGCTAGAGCAGAAATATAGGGACTATCTCCACTTTTACACTGATGGCTCGAAAACATCGACTTGCGTAGGCTGTGCAGTTTACTCTCTCGCTTTCAGTAATGTTAAGCAACTCAACCTTCTAGCATCTATTTTTACTGTTGAATTGTATGGTATCCTTATGGCTGTAGAGTATATTTTAGAAAATAACATTAACAAAGCAGTTCTGTTTGTTGATTCGCGAAGTGTTCTCTTAGCTATTTCATCTTTAGCAGACAGCAAGAACACTCTTGTGCAACAGGTTCGTGTTCAGATAAACAAAGCTTTCCAGCTAGGACAACTTATAAAATTCTGCTGGGTGCCCAGTCATGTGGGCATTCCCGGTAACGAGAGTGCAGACCAGACTTTGCAGACTTTCTGCCAAAAACTACACGGAATCATCTTTTGACCTTCCACACCAAGACCTCAAGCCAGACTTAAACAAGTCAATTATTAAGTTATGGCAGCTGGATTGGGACATACAGATTGTTAACAAACTTCATCTTATTAGCCCCAACTCAGAGTTATGGGAGAGTTCCTTCCATAGGACCGCCGTTCAGAAGTCCCTTTTGCCGCTTGAGAATTGGTCATTCCCGATTGACTCACCTGAACTTGCTCTGCGGTGAAGATGTAAATCTTTGTTAAGAGTGTGGGAAAATGTTAACTGTCCTTCACATCCTGTGGAATTGCTGATTTTTTTATCATCAACGTCGAAGTTATTTTTCTGAACTTTTCAGAAGCCACCTTCCATTTCATACTTATTTTTTGCTTGGCAATACACCTTTAATGTCATTTGCTCGCGCTTTAAGTATCCTACATGCAATTGGCTTTTCGCACCTGATAGAAATAGATAACTAAGTTTAAACGTAACTGCTAGGCTGTTTCTTTTTAGCGCAATGTGGCCAAAGTCGCTCTTGCGCCATTTAACCCCAATCATCATCAAACCCCGTTTGAGAACCACTGCTCTCAAACATACAATCAAAATCAGATGTAATATATGGTTTGGACATATAGATCAGTACATTTAAAATATTAAATGTTTCAAGTTCTATTTGAAGATGGGAAGTTTGGTCCTCGTAATTCTTAGCCGTACTAATTAATTTATTACTGGCACCTTGTCAAATCATTCCTTTGCTTCGATTTAAAACACAATCAAATAAAGTAAAGGGGATGCATAGACGGGATGTTTTATTTAATATATAAGGGTTTTCCTCCATATGCCAGATTGACTAACTTTAAAAAATGTGAAATCCCAAATGAATATATTACTTAAATTGTTTCTCGTGAATTGAAAGCTTATAGATACTTCCATGCAAACGTTTATGCGGAATGACAGAGTACTTGGGGTAATAAGATATTTTCTTTGTGCCGACAGTCCTAGCACTAAATTTCAGCTTTTTCTAACTCTCCATTCTCCACGTACACGAAACCTTGAGAAGGTAGACTTGTTTAAACCTACTGATAATTGTTTGTGTACTTGTTTAAAAAGATTCCCTATATTCCGAGGAATCGCATAAAATATTCGTGGCACGTTTCCTGGGACAATTCGTGGCATAAAAAGATCGCAAAGAAATGTCAAAATTCTAATTGATTCGCGTTCTATGCAGACATGTACACGTCACCCAAAAAAGTAACTTCATGCCGTTACTCGTTACGCCCTCGAAAAGTAACTAAATATGTTATTCGGTACTGATTTTCAGAGGGAACGAGTTACTTTGCATTAAAATTAGCGAGTTACTTTTCTCGTTACTTTGACTACCATATACACAACTTCTTTTGCTTTATGGTTTATTGTTTTCTTTTCAGTAGTCGTTTCATTCAAGCAGTGGCTGCATCTCGAAATTTTCATTAGTTATGCTTCTCCGCTTCATTGAGAATACATTTCCGGCGACGCTGAAGAGTCGTTCTACTGACGCACTCGAAGGAACCGCCGTGTTGTGCTTCAGGAAGAGATGATGAACCTGGGGTTCCCCTTCTCTTTTGTTCCTCCTGCTTATAAAGTTATAAGTTAACAACGGGTTCCGTGCCTTCCCGCGTTGGCAAACTCCGGGTTTATATAAGGTCTGCACACGATTCGACAAGGTTTAACCAACGAACCTTATTGTGTTCTCTGGGTGAAGAACATTCCCAGCTGTAGTGTTCGACTGACGTGTTCAGCGATAAACGCTGCTATACTATCATACCGTCCAGCGGTTTTTCGGGTTGCCCATCTCCCATTGTCGCAATCAGACGTTTACAAGTTACTAAAAAATAATTAAGATAAGTTACTGAGTAATAGACCTCAAAAGTAATTTGAGTAAAGTAGAATTTACTCAAATGGAAAGTAATTAAGAAAATTACTAATTACCGTAAAACGTAGTGAATTACTTTGAGGTTACTTTTATATGTTTTCATTATTGTAACAAGAAAGTACATGGGTTTTGATCCGTTAGCGAAATTGTGCTAGCCAAATATGAATTGGCTTGTTTTTTTCACAGAAATGCTTTAATAGCTGGTTCTGCTTCTGCGTGCCTAACTGTTTTGTACGTTTTTGTTTGTTTGGTCAATGATGTACTGCGAATGTACCGTTTTTACTTTGAGGTTCAGCACTGCCTGAGCTTGATTTTTTAGACAGTGTTTGCTTCTTTAGAGTGTTGTGTAAAGTAGGTCTGAAAAGTACTTGAAGAAGTACAAAGTAAATGAGAGGTTATGTACTTCAAGTAAAGTAGTAAGTACACCCGGTGCAATCTACTCGAACTA